>QOCX01002142.1:0-24616 GCA_005959815.1 Sarcophaga bullata | reverse complement strand
CCCCCGTATGAACATAGGAAGAGTCTGCCAGCAAGCTGAAACTAACAGTATCCTCCGATATAATTCATTCCCATGTCAGCTTCATGAGCGCAAATGCCTCAACATTCATCAGGAAACCTATAAGACCCCTTCCCCCAGCACTAACTATTGATTTAAAAAGAAAAATACGTATTGGATTGTTTTATTGAACGTAGTTTTAATCAAACAGAACAAACCAATACATTTTGACAGAAAGAGCTGCTTCTCGACAACGAGATATAGCAACCTTACCATCCTAGAACTTGGTTAACGGAAAAAATCGAAAAGTTGAACCCCTATTGCCTAGTCTCTACTGCTTATGCTAAGTCACACGGGTTTTTCCCTGACAGTGTACCCTATTAGTTGCGATGCTTGTAAAAGTCTTGTGATGATTAAAAAAAATTACTTGCCTAACGAATAGTCGCTTAAAAACAAGTTTTTGATCAGGATTTTCGCTGACCCTAATAGTTCTTGTACAGTTTATAATATAACCTAGAGTTATTTCCCAACATTACTGACTTAAGTTCTCTGGGTTTCACTGTCTGCTTTGTGGACCAGTTTATATCCCTGTCATACGCTTCTCTGATCGTCAAGCTCATCTTAAATCCCAAAATGAAACTGCGAAAAGCCTTTGTACGGTCGTATGCTTTTGAGCAGTGTAGTGTATGTCCACGATTCCATCCATCAAAAGATGACAGTGAATAAGTCTTTCTATTCCTATGCAATGAAATATTGCCATGTTAAGAGCTATTTCGGCTGGCCTTATAGCCCTTGTGATGTAAGTCCGTGTACTCTACTCTTTTAATAAATTGTTTTCTAATAAATTAAAATTTTAGTTAAAAATGACTTCTTTTTTGTGTCTTTTTTGTGTTTACCCTTGAATTCTTTGCAGACTCTGTTTTGATTATTTCTCTCTCTTTCTTTCTTTATTTAGGCTGTTCTTATTATTTTTATTGATTATATTTTTTTTGAATTTATTGCCAGCAGCGGCTTTCATGATGTTTTTTAATTTTTTTTTTTATTTTGTGTCTGTGTATGTAAGTGTGTGTTTATATTTTTTTGATTTTCAATCGAATTTATAAAGTTTCTTCCCCCTTTTTTTATTTTAATATTTCTTATGTCGTATAGCTTTTGCTTTAGAACCACTTTAAGACCAAATCAAAACGATTACTTTTAAGATTTCATTTCAAAAGAAAATTTCATATTTAAACTTGAAAAAAGAAACCCTATTAACACAGGAGTTGTTATTTGTTCTCTTTACTTTTCACTGTGTACGAGTGATATTTTAATACACTTTTTCATCTTGTTTCTATAAAACAAACGATTTCAAATGAACGTCTATTTGTAGGGAAAATACAAACAAAATTGTATGTTTTGTATGGAAAACTATACAAATACGTGTTCGTCTGAAACAGACCCTTAGTTTAATTTCTTTTTTTACTCAATCTCTCTCTCTCTCTCTAACAGCTAATTCATATTACTTCGTTCGTATAATCATAAAACCTTCGTTTTCTCTAACAAAATAAAGCTATTGTAGCGATTGTTGTTGTTGTTGTTGTTGTTGTTGTTATTATTAAAGAATGTTTTGATTTCTTCAAAACTCTTAACAGTTCTTAACACACAATGTTATTATTGTTGGTGTTGGTATTGTTGTTATTGTTGTCAGCATTTCTTCATTACTTTGTTACAAAGCAAAACAATAAAAAGAAAATCACCATTAAACAACACTCATGCACTTAGACAGACTTTACATGTGGCATGGATGATGGCATGCATTAGTTTGAGTGTTTACAATTATTTACTGCAATATTGCTGCTACCACACCACACCACACCACACCATCCTTGTAAAATATGGTAGTAGAATTAGAATCCAATGCAAGAGTATTGATAATGAATTTAAAAGAAATATTTTTTTTTTATTGTTTTTCTAAACAAATACGTATGTATGTATGTATGTAAATATGCATATATTTTATAAATTTAGATTTATTTTGAAGAAAAAGTATCGCTTTAATTTAAAGCAAATGCTATTATTCATAAGCCATGTAGTATTAAACAATTAATTTTTCTTTTTTCTTCTTCTATTGTTTAATTAAATATGTATTCACGTCTCCATACCTGTTGTATGTACATAATGTATGTATGTATATACTAATAGTACAAAAAAAAATGTACGTGTTTTGTTTTTTTATTTGTTGGTATGCAATGTTTCAAAGCCTGTTTATTTTGTTTTTTATTTCTTGATGAGATCGTAATTTAAATACACTCAACTTGTGTTATTTTAATATCAATAATCTGGGTACGTATGTATATAAATAGTACATAGACTAATTAAAAAAATAAATAAATAAAAAATAATAATAATAATAAAAAGAAACATAACTGTTGCTCTAATAGACGTGTCAATTTCGGTCGCAAAGTTTTGTTTCAAAATATTTGCAAATATTTACAAACAAAAGTTTCCAATTTCGTTGTTTAAGATGACAGAGCTGGAATCTGAAGCCAACCCATTATCTACTAGACTACGCCAACATCGGTTGCGACTTGCAACTTTATTATTAAAATTCGTATCGCCATAGTCCTTGCCTCAATAGATACTTAAGCAAACGATATTTTACCGAATTTAATGTAAAATCCCGCCAGAGACAGTTTGAGAGCTGTTGAAGCACACTCTTTCAAGAACGATGAAAATCACAGTGTTACAGTCAAGATACTTTTATTTTTTTTTTTCCGAAATAAGGGGTTTAGAGTTGGATGGCATGTTTCACATGCCACACAACAAGCTATACCATCAACTTAGGGAAAGAAGTAAAGATAATTATAAATACTGTATCTTAGAATCAATTTAATTCGTTAAAATGAAAGCAAATTGCAGAACCACAATTGTGAAATATGATGTATGAAGCTGTGTCTGCACTGAAACTTCCAGCAGAGATGTTATCGTGGTAGTTGTGCATCAATAACCTGGAAAGTTATGTCATTCTATGCACGTAAAGCTCGGTAATTAATTACTTAGATGGAGTCAAATCAGAAATAAGATACAACCAAGATAGGGATGTACACTGTAAATTCCGTGTCCTTAGAGTCAATCAAATACAATATCTGGGGGTGTAATTATTGGAAATTGTCTGAAATTTAAGAATCACACTAACTACGAGAGCATAGTTCATAAAGTCAATGAAAGTTTGAAATGCATTGCTTCGAATGCTTCCAAGCAGCCACCCTAACGATATAAACACAAATGATTCCTTAACTTTATTGCCAAATAACACACACACTCTCTCTTTCTCTTTCTCTCTACTAATTTGAACTGCTTTAGTTATTCCTGTCTTTATTCCTGTCTACTCTTTTTCTTTCATAATTATACAAATTTACAATACATAAGTATGTATGTATGTATGTGTGAATATGAATTGTGATAGAAATAGCTGACTGGCTAGCAGGCAAGTGTTAAATGTTAATAAAATTGAACTGAACAACACAATTTGCATTCATTTGGTCACATTATTTTTGTTATTGCTATTGTTGTTGTTATTTGATGTTTTGCAGTGTAAAATTGAAAAAATGAAATGCAATTTCTTGTTATTGTTATTGTTTTTTTTTGTGTGTATTGTATTGTTGTTTTAATTTAAATTAATTAAATTGAAAATAATTGAAACAAATTGAACGAAATCAACAACAGCAACAACCACATCATCCGCATCAACATCAACATCAACATCAACATCAACATCATAATCATCATCATTCAACCCCACATTCACTTTAGAAACTTGAGCTCTCATGCAAAAAAAAAAAAGAAAATTCAAACAAACGCGTCTAGTAATGGATTCTAACAATACAGCAGCTGCACTGAAAGGGGTTTTTGTAAGTGTATGTGTTTAGAAAAAAAAAACAAAAAACAAAAACAATAGTTTTCACTTACTCAGCATTTACTCACTCACATAGAGAAGAGCCCCCAAAACAAACGGTCAAATGACAACAAACAAATAAACCAACCAACCAACCAACACTTTTAAGTCAAACAACAGCAATAAACGATAGTGGTGGGTTTCTTCTCAAATGCGCGGGAGTTGTATGCAATAATAAGACAACAATAACAACACAGGCTATGGTGGTTTGTGGTTTGTGCAATTTATTGTAATTTTTTTTCTTCTTAATGTATGTGTGTGTGCATGTATGATTTTATTTGCATTAATTAGAAAAGTTCAAAACCTGCAGTTTACACAGTCACAGTAAGGTCTTTATCTCTCTGTACTTATGTATGTATTTGTGTCGCTGTGGTCGTCATCTATGCTATGTTCTGTTATTGTAGCTTTTGTAGTGAGTGAGTAATTTAAAAGCTAGATAATGCTTGTCTATCTATTGGACTGCTGCTGCTGCTGCTGGCTGCTGTATATGGAGGGAATAAAATTTAGAAATTTGCAAAAACAACAACAATGAAACAAGAAAAAAAATACAGCCAACAGCAGTAAAATAGTTGCAACAATTTTTTTTTAATTGATGCTGCCCAAGAGATCTCTCCAAGCTTTTATTGTAATTTTTTTTTATATTTTTTTTAATTCCAATTTTATTTATTTTAGTGTGTGATCAATTTTTTTTCCAGTTTATGCATAATCCAAAGACTTATAGAGAGAGAGAAAGGCAGGGAAAGAGATAATAGATGTGGGGGAGGAGAGTGTTTTTGTAATTGCCTGCTGCTTTAAAAATGTTTGCGTCACTTGTTTAGTTGTTGCTTACATTTGCGCGAAATACAACAATTGCTGTGTGTTCTTTAGTTGATTAGTTTTAGGTGCGGTTCAATTGCAAGGCAAACAAGCTTTACTTTACTTTGATGTTATTGTTGTTGTTGCTGGGTTTTTTTTCGTTTTCTTCTTCTTCCTCTCATTTAAAGTGTATTTGTTTGCAATCTAATCGACGGATTCTTGGAAATGTGAAACACAATATCCACCATCCAACGAGTGTCTCAAACAATACTTGTCCTACTCCTTTTGGTACTTTTTTTGTTGCTTTTAATAAAAAACTAAAGACATGTGCGGAAAAGACAAACAGATAGACAGACAGACGGCTAGTTTAAAACCAAATAAAACTGACTTGTTTGTTAAAATTGTCTTGTTATTGTTGTTATTGTTTAATTAAACAATTCCTAATCGTTCACACAGGAAATGAATTTGACAATTTGGAACGGGGAGAAAAAATGAAGAAGGGCTACACCCATATTGAATCCTTAATATTGAAAATGTAGTGAAAATAAATTCTTTATTTAAGGCTTCTTTAAGAGTTTTAAGAAGATAAATCCATGATGACAAATTTGTTTAGCCGACGGTCACCTATGTATTGAAGACTTAGGAACCTTCCAGTCAAGTTTTCAAAATTTTAGGCGGGCATCTACCAATTCAAATGGTTTGAATCACGGATTCGCATCTAATAAGCCACCAGACTGTATACTAGATTACGGAGATTTTATTTTGAATACCCACAATGATAGTACAAAGGTGACAGGACCTAAGTTGAGCTATGCTTAAGCCGACTGTCAATTCTTGCCAACCTAACCTTACTTTTTGAAAGGTGCCGCCCTACTACAATGCAATACTGTAGCGACTGTTAATTAAATTTGTGTAAATTTTCTAATTTCCCCTTTTTCTCATCCATTTGATTGAGAATTTTATGCCAAAAAGAAAACAAAAACGCGAAATTGTCTATTTTCACTCATTTTCTGTATTTGAAATGATTTTTCCTCATTTTTTGTGTGTGTGTGTGTTTTTTGTGAGGCGAAGGTCACTATGTGACTGGGTTTTTTGTTACACTACAAAATATATTGTATTGTTGTTGTTGTTGTTGTTTTCTTTTTTGCCATTTGCTACTGTACACACGCATATAAATGTTTTATCTGCTACATTATAATGCGATTACATTGTATGCTGTTTACATAGTCTGTGTTTTTGGCAGACAAAAAAAAAATTGTTTTTTTTTTTCTGTTAGGCTAGGCCAAGTGGTGAACAGACACTTAACAGGCACACACACACACACACATACAAAAAACAAAAATAAAAAAATCACCGAACAACTTGTCAAAATCGTGTGTTTAGGGTTTTCCTATGATTTTCGTTTGATTTTTTGTGTGTGCATGTTGTCCTATAAGCAAAACTACACATGTGCAACAGGCGCTTCTGGATTTGAGTACGTACTTTTGTACGTCGTGTTTTTTTATTAACACGATTACAGGCTATTGTTTCTAAAAAAAAAAAAACAGAGAGTAAAGCGTATATAGAGAGCATAGAGATTAAAAAAAAACACATATTGCAGGCAGATGTTTAGAAAAAGGAAAACTGCCTTGTCTAAACAAACACCGCCTGGCATGGCATGGCAATGCTGCCCACTTTTTTCTTTCTTTCTTTTGTTTCAATTGCATGGCCATCATCATCATCATCCAACAACATTTCCACATTTGAATTGCCTGGCAAAGTAAAGCGGTTTATTTTCGTTTTTTTTTTTGTTGTTGTTGCTATTGTAATATTGCATCCCATCCCCATTATCTATGAAATTATTGTTTTCTGTTTGTCAGTGGCATGTGGTGGTTGCTGCGTTTTTTTTTATTTTTTCTTTCTCCTCTCACTTCGGTTGTAAACAGAAAGAAATCCATCCACAGAAAAACGTCTTTAAGACGTTGACTTGTTTTCTTTTCTTTTTAAACCAACTAAGTCAACTAAGATTACAACAATAAAGAAAAAACAATAAGAAAAAAAAAAAGAAAACACAATAAAATCTTGTATTTCCCTCCAGTTTTTTTTTTTTTATAAAAATCCCAGCCATAAAGAATGGGAAAAAGTTTAAAGAGGAAGAGAGATTGACTGTGGTTGGTTTACATAAAAAACATGCCACTGATCGATTAATATACTTTTAAATATTAAAATAAAGCAACAACAACAACAACAACAACAACAACACAATAACTATAATAACAATAATAAAACAAGATTTAGAGTAAGACAAAATCAAGCTGGTGTTTGGTTGGTATTAAAGTGTTTTAAACATGCAATATGGAGAGTATCTAAGTGAACCCAACCAAATGGGATAAATTATTGCAACTGTCTTAACACTAGCAATCGTTCAAATGTACACACATAGTGGGTAAAATAGCTTGCAGTTTCGCTAAGGAGTGATTATTAAGCCAATATCTTTTGCAATAGCCAGTACATTAAAGGTTTCATTTGCAATACATTCGAGTTCTGGAAAAAAAAAAAGTAATTTTTCAAGTGCTTGAAGACAGCTCCTGCGTATGCACATACATACGACCGACTTTCAGGGTATGGTGCCTTACTCACAATAATTGCAACTATTATTATAACTTTTTAATGTAAAAATGCTGTATTCCAGAATCTAAAGATTGCATAAGAATCGTTTAAAAACTTTTGAACAAGACCGGGCACAACAACAGAAATACAACACGAGTTAAGACAACAAAATTGAGTGATTTGTGAACTGAATGAAGACTAGTAATGAACGTTGAAGCGCAATAGAAAGGTTTCACAGTCAGCCAACGGGGAAAAAATGAAATGCTTTGGATTTTCGTTTACAAATAGAGACTGAAATCAAAGTCAAATGAAAAGGTTCGTGGAGAAATTTTGGTGAGCCCTTGCAACGACTGGAAGTGATTAGAATTGATGGATAAGAAGAGTTGAATGAAATATTTGGTGTATTGGGAACATTATTCCTTAAGAACTCGATAAAATATTGAAAGTCGTCATGTCTAACCATCTACGTTTACCCAACAGTTGAATATTACAAACAAAGTCATTGGAAATTGACGAAATTAGTAAGACCATATAGAAACGATTGTATTTACACTTTATATTCCGATCTACACCACTAATAAGGATTAGACCATTAGTAGGAATAGCATCCATTAGAACTATGAAAATTCCCTCCCAAAGTTGCGGTATGTGGATTGATAACTACTAAAGCATACAACTTATACTCCTAGTATGCAACCGTGTGAGAACCACTAAGCTTTGCGAGAGAAAAAATAAAAATAAAACCATCCTTGAAAAGCATAGCTTTCCATATTCTTAACGTTTTTATAATTTTTTGTTTTGTTTTATTCCATTCCACCAACTTTTTTCAGCTACAAACTACATGCTACAGTAGACCAATCTAAGCGGGTGATTGGTCTACTGTAGCATGTTCTAGAACAATAGGGTAGCCATCTTTCATTGTGTAGAATCAGTAGCCTCAGTGAAAATTTTGAAATTTTTTCAATCTGTGTTTTGCGATTGACAGTCCCAATGTATTAAACAAAAAGGCCAGAGAAACGCAAATTCAATAAGAACTTTTACATTTCAATTCTTTATTTACAATTTAATTACAAATTTCCGGTTAGAAAAATAGCAACAAAAAAAAACTACTAAGAATCACCAAAAGGTTCAGAGTTCAACGAAAAAAATGACTCATTAAACATGTTTGCTGCTGCGGCTAGTGTGAACTATGCGGTCTGTCGACAGATAAAATAAACAAAAATGTATTGGTAGTTGCGATATATTGTATGTGTATATGTGTATGTTTACATATAAAATACAATATTTTAGCAATTTATTTTATTTATTTATTGTTGTTAGTGTTGTCGTTGGATTATTGTAAAAAGATTGTGTTTTTGTTGTTTAATGTTTAACTAAAAAGCTAAGCAGATCAGTGAATTAAAAAAAAAATAAACTGCAGTTTGGCCTGCCACTCCTCGCTATTAAGCCAATAACAACAACAACGACAACAGCAACAATAAAATTAAAGTACAACATTGCCATTGTAAAAAATCGCGACTCGACAACTCTTTAGACTGTCGTCTGGCATTGTTTTGTTCGTTAAGGTTGTTTAATATGAACGAACGATACGTAAGTACGTATGCACGTCCATACCGATTGGCAAAGTTAAGAATGGCTGGGTGTATTATTGTGTTGCTATACAATGTTAAATTGAGCTGGAAAGGAGAGTAAAACTTTGTGGTGTTAAGAGTAATTCTCCTGATTTTTTTTTCTGTTTGTTTTTTGTTTAAGGCAAGAGACCAAAAAAATCTTGTATAAGCCTTCACATTGTTTTTATAGTTTTATTAAGAATACACCACCAATGAAATGCTCTTTAAATAACTGATTTTGATTTTATACTCTTTCATTTCAATATTATGCACACCACTACACTTAAAAAAAAAAAACAAATGAAAGAAAAACAAAAATGAAAAGAGACGCTTTTTATATAAAAATTTATATTCGATTCGGTTTTTTTTTCTTGTGTTGGTCGCGAGTTTTACAAGACAACAAAAAAGAGTAGATGAAAGATCGTAGTGAGGTGAGTTGGTTACCCAACAATAAAACACAACACAACACAACAGGCACACACACACACTTAGTTTATTAGAGCAACAATTTTCAATCAGAGTAGTGTCGTGAGGGACCCCAACAAAAGCCGGTTTATGGTGTGGCATGGCATGGCATGGCATACCATATAATATGGCCTGGCTGCTGGCATTAATCGAAATTCAAAGCAAACAACAACAGCAACAACAAAATAAAATAAGTTTTTCTTGTTTGTAGTAAATTGTAGGTAGTTTATCTTGTGTGGACACAAAAAGGGAAGAAGTATAGTCGCTTGATCTGACAGACAAATGGTTAAATGAAGCAAAACACAACAAAGAAAAAAAATATACACTGGTGCACAAAACTAAAGCATAATAAAATTGTAAATAAAGTCTGGCTTAAGGCTCCTTCATGTTTTACAGTACTTCTCCGCAATCTGCAGATTTATTACGCGGTTGTACTGAACCTCTAGCAGTAAAGTTTTTCATATCCATGTTGGAATGTAGAATTTTTCGCAATTGTTTTGCCTTCAAGCCATCTTCATGGCTTCCTTAAACTTAACCTAGCTTCTATAAGTCATTTTTAAATAAAAATTAACAGAAATTAAAAACATTTACAAAAAATTTCTTTTGTTTTATTAAACAGGAGAGAAATCTGAGAAATATTAAGAAATTTAAACTTCACAAGCTACTGGAACCAACGATGACGAAGTTAGTGGCTTTAATTTTAACCATTAGTGTACATGGCATGAATAAAACACAAAAACTAAATTGGATGATGTACCAAAAACCAAAACAAAGACACACACTCACACACTAATAATAATAATAATACTCATAATAGAGAGAGAGGAGAGAGAGAGAGGACGATGAGAGAGAGAGAGAGAGAGAGAGAGAAAGGGAGGAGGTAATCAAAATGGAAAGTAGAAAACACGAGCGTGTGCAATATAACCCGAGAGTATATACGACCGAGTACATATTAAATCATTACAATTCCTTTATAGAACAACAACAATAACAAAAACAACAGAGAAGGAACTCGCGCTGCAATACTTATTCAAAGTTAGACATTGACTGGTCAAATAATAATGGATGGTGTTGATCTCCATATAAACAACAAAGCAAAAAAAAACCCTTTCACGATGATTGCTTTCTCTGCACCCCCCCCTTCTCAATGTCATAAAACGTTCGTTAATAACTTTTCGAATTCCTGCAAAAGGAACAAAGTCATATAAAGCAGGCACAAGAAAAAAAAAAATGGGGTTTAAGGCTAAACTCAAGCCAATATATTAAAAAAACAACAACACCAAACATAAAAAAATGTAATATTTTAACAAAAATGTTTTGTATGCATGTATTGGTGGTTTGAAGATCATTGAAACGATGACCCTTGCATTGTATTGTTATTATTATTGTCGTAAACACGGTAGCCTTTAAAAATGTCATTTAAAATTTTAAAGCATTTTATTTTGTCTGTCTGTCTGTCTGTCTGTCTGTCTTTTTGTTTGTTTTCCTCCTTTTGAAATTAAAGCATACAAAACCATAATTTCCCCCCTCCTTTATAAATAACGTTGCATAGCCACTGTGTATGTATAGTTCTGGTAAAATTTATTATCACTAGGATTACTAGTGTACGTGTACGTGTCCATGTACGTGTCTGTTGTTCCTTTGCTGCCATGTGTACAATTTTTCTTGAAAACAAAAAGGGGGGGATTAAAGTTTGAATTCTGTAGGCGATTTTAATGGATTTTTTTAACTGGTTTTCTCACTCGTAGAATGTGTAGTGCATTGTAGGTTCTTGAAAGTAAAAAAGGGTGTTGAGTTTAAGCTGGCAACAGCTGGCTAGATAGATACGAGAGACATTGTAATAAAAAATATGGCGTTTTTGAAATTTTTCAATATGATTTATTAAAAAGAATAAAAAAAAAACAGAAACAGAAACTTATTTCACAAAAATAGCAAAAAGGGGGGAAAATATAATTAAGAAAACTTAAGTTTTTTTTTCTGTTAAAGATTGCAACTGTTTGTTTAAGTTATTTAAATTGTATATTTCATTACCCAACAAGGACACCTAAAAAGTCGTACACAGTAAGGGATAAAATTGTTAAACAAAATCTGTAAAATTATTGAAAAATTTTAACAAAAAATTTATGTTCCATTACAGTAGCTACAAAGAAGTAGTACAATATTATCAATCTATTTCTAAAAATAGAATTTTTAATTAATCTACAACAGAAAGTTAATGGTTATGTTAGATTTTTGCACTGAAATTTACAAAAGAAATGCAATTATTAGCCCGAAATCTCGAATACAATTTTATTGCATTTTATCTTCATAATATTGAAGGAAACCAAATAGATTGACAATGTTCAATATTAAATGAAATTATCAACCGTTGAGAGTATTAACGGTAGATGTGTATGTATGTTTTTATAGTCTATACAGCCTAGTGGATAGTATGTAGTTGTTCTAGATGCAAGTTTGAGAGGTCAAATCTTAGCTATGACAACTTAAAAGAAAAATAATTTTTTTTTTTTTTAATGTTTCATTGTCGTGAAAAAGCTTCTCAGAGTTGTCGTTATAGTATATGCATATAAATCCCGCCATAATTAAAAGAATTGATATAATAAGAGATAAAATATAACAATAAAAAAAATAAAAAAATTAAGAATAGAAAAATTAAAAATATTTAAAAACCATAAAAGATAAATAAAAATATATTTAAACCAAACATAAAAATGGATTAAAAAAATTAAATTAAAAAATATATGTAAGAAAAACAAAAAAAAAATATATAAAAAGATTACAAATGTCTAAATAAAATAGAAAACGTAAATAAAATAGAAAAAATAAATTAAAATAAAAATAACAAAAACATGAAAATAATTAAAAAGTATTCATAAAATATAAAAATATATGAAAGAAATACAAAAAATAAATAAGAATATGAAAAATATAGAGGTAAAAAGAGGTATAATAATATGAAAAAAAATAAAAAAAAATAAATAAAAAAAAAATAAATAAAAAAAAAACAAATAAAAAATAAATTAATAAAAATATAAATAAAACCCAAATATAATTTTAAAAAAATATATAAAATTGAAAATATATATTAAAATATAAAAAATATATAAAATAAATATAAATAAAAGCAAAAAATAAATTGAAATAAAATATATAAAAATAAATAATAATATGAAAAATAAAGAGGTAAAAAGCATAAATAATTCCAAATGTTTAAATAAAAAATACAAGATATATAAAAATATGAAAAAATAAATAAATAAAAATATAAATAAAACCCAATTATAATATAAAAATATAAAAAAATTAAAAATAAATAAAAATATAAAAAATAGTATAAAAGCAAAAAAAAAAATTGAAATAAAAAATATAAAAATAAATAAAAAGAAAAATTTTAAAATATATAAAAAAAATTGACAAATAAATAAGAAGAATTTATAAAATATAAATTATACAATAAAAACATAAGACAGACATAAAATAAAATATAAAAAATATATGAAAACAAATTTTTTAAATAAATACAAAATAAAACAAAAAAATAAATTAAAAACAATATGTATATAGTAAGACAAAAAAATGTTATAAAATATGGAAATAAAAAAAAAATAAAATTAAAATTAAAATTAAAAGAAGTTAATAAAAAATAAAGAATTAATAAAACAAAAAATATATAAACATAAAATAAATATAAAAAATCAATAAAAACAAAAGCAATAAATTGATATAAAAAATAAGTTAATTAAAATAACTAATTAAAATAAATAAATAAATAGTAAAAAGCGGAATAAATAAATCGAGTTCTTTTTTAATTAAAAAAAACCATATTAAATAAAAGCAACAAAAAGCTTGAAAATACAAAATATTTAAAGTTTTTTTTATCTGTGCGAATACTTTGTTTCATGTTTTTTCTTTTTTTTTTTCCTTTTAATTTTAAAGGTTTTATTCGGCCGTGTTGTCTAAAGTTTGACTACACACCCTCTGGTTATCACGTTTATTATTGATTGGCCAACAAAAGACTATAAATTGTTGGGAGTTTTTTCTTTGTTTGTTGTTTAAATCATAAATTCAACCAAAAAAACTGTTTTAGGCCTAATAAAATCAAGGAGCGCATTGACTCACGACTTCAAAGCCAACAAAAATCGAAAAATCGATAAAAAAAAGGAAATCCTTGGGAAAAAGGGTGGTTTCTGAGGGTAAGAAAAGTAATCATGAAGAAGATTGATAAAGTCGAAATTAGGAAAGAAATCATTAAAGTTTGTGTTTTTATTTCTTTTCTATCCAAGTGTGATGGATATTGTGTGAGAAAAACCAAACCAAAGATGAATGAATGAATGAAAAGAAATGTCTTAGGCTGCTGACTGGCTAGAAGAAAGAAGGAATTCCATAAAGCCAAATTAACCATGATTATCCGCGTGTATAGTTATAAACCTGCAGTAAGGTAGAGAGAGCAAGTAGTTGACTTTGTCAGCTAAGAAGAAAACCAATGCAAGATAATCACAGTAAGCCATGAAAAGTACAAACATTTTTACAAAATCGTAAAATCTTGGTGGTGCATACTAAGGTAATGGCAAATAATACTCTGTATGGACTAACTGACTGACTGACTGACTGACTATTATAACGTATTTAATGGCAATGTTAAGCTAAGGTAAGGTAAACGTGGCCGATTTTTCTTTTCATCAGCTTTGATTTATATTTCTTTCTTTCTTTTTTATATTTTATTGTTTGTGAAACGATTAATGTTGCTGAGACTTGCCTGTATTGTGCTGTTTGGTGGTAGTGACTTGACTAAATAGCTGGATGCTAGCTAACTGACTGAATGGCTGCCTGCATCGATTGTCAGGCCTGGGAAATGGCCACAAAGCAATAGCATAGTCAGTTTCAATGCTGAATTTGCTCTCAAACTATTTGCTGCATATTTTAAATAAAATCCCTCGGGCAAATTTAACAAACCAACCACTAAATATTCCTCTTACAGATACAGATTCACTGAACATAACCAAACTAAACAATCTACCTAACAGCCTGTTAGCCAGCTAGCGATTCAACCAACCAGAGATAATAAGATTGTCGTTGTAAAGCACAATGAGCAAGCGGTAGCACAGCAAGTCAACGAGAAATTACAAATAAATCACATGGACAATCATTCATCCTAAAGTAGCAACAACAACAACTGCATCATCATCGTCATCATCAGTAACATCATTTGCTTTTTACTCTGATTACGAAGCAACTATCAGCACTCCATTCCTCTCCACTGCATCCTGATACACAGTTACACCTTCAGGAGGAGGTCATTTACAAAAATTTTGTGTCGTTAAACTGTTTTTCTTTCGTTTTTTTTTTTTTGTTGTTACTGTTGTTGTTGTTTTTCTTTTCACAATTTCCAAATCATTTTCGTCTAGCGATTAAATACGAATTTTTCTTTTTCTGGGGACTTTAAACTACTTTCCTACAGCAGGAAAACGTTGAAAATCGATTTGTTTAACGCCATTTTCCAGCTATGATTACTCTGCCCAAAAACCTAAACTTGAATATTCAAAAATCAATATTTGCACAAGCAATTACCGAAATACATACGAAATAAATCAACAAACAATTTCAAATTCAATTTCAATTTGAATTTAAATTTTGAAATTGGTGTCAACGACAATAAGGATAAACGCCAGTTAGGGTTTATGTCTTGCAGTGTTCAATATGGTAATGACATGAAAACAAAGCAACGACTTAAGGGAAGGAAACCGCGGCCCTCAAAAAATTAAAATAAATATCAATTCCCTGTCACATGCACACGTATTGCCTAATGGTACAATTAGAATTATTAACCCGGCGCACCTAAATCACACTTTACACGACTGCGCGACTGACAATATATTGTCGCTATGGTTCGCAAAAGAACAAGTAAGTGATAAAATATGTGACTGCCGTGTATATACGGCATCAGTCTCTGTAGATCCGTGTAGACCAATAATTAAATGCCGTATTTACACGACATCAACAGCTGTGATACAACAAGAAACTACCGTATATACACGGCACTCGGAGAAAGGATTAAAATTAATATTGGAGTGCGTTAAGGATGCTTTCAACCGCCATTACTATTTAACATCGTATTTGATGTTGCTTATCGTCATTCTATGGACCAGACCAAAAGCTACCATTACATAGGGTCTTTATTGCTCTGGCTCATGCGCATGAGGCTCATTGAGTCTCGAATATTTGTGAAAAAAAAAATCTTTCTTATGATGCGCAACAGAAATCTGACGATTGTCAGAAACTTTGGAAACACGTGAAGAAAGTTTGGAAGAGGGAAGAAGCCATTGGTGCACCAACAGACACCATCATTGCAACTGTGAATGAAATCTCTAGACTCAGAATGAATCTTTAGTACGCAGATGATGCTTTAATTCACGGACATTAGAAGATTATCAGAAACTTTGAAAACACGTAAAGAAAGTTTAGAATACGGAAGCACCAACAGACACTTATGAGAGACTCTTTATGCAGCATCATTGCAACTGGCAATGAAATCCGTAGACTAAGAAGGCATCTGTCGTCGTTCGAAATCTAGTAGGTAGTGTGAGTGGCTTATTAGAGGTGAGATCGTGGTTCAAACACCAGCCCATACATCTTGAACAATACGAAATGCAAAAGAAAATATATTTCTTGGCGTTTTCCCTACAGCCATGAAAAGTTTCTCGACTTTAGACTGTAAGTCCCGCCGCTTCTATATAAAAACCTAAGTGTGAGCAGCTAGGTCATAATCCTAACTGAAGCGGTTGTAATTAACCTATTAAGTAATTACTGACCTCCTAGTGTGCTGCAATGGTCAGACTGGTTCGATAAAGATAAACTCTTAAGCCAGATGTGGAAAAATTTATTGAAAATGATGAGTGAATGATGATACTTAATGATATGCAATACTAAGCTACACTTATTCCCATCAATATAACGATTGCCTTAAGCTTCAGCTATTAAGTGTATTCAATGCAATTAAAATCTCTGTCCTTGATTGTATTTCCATAGGATATTGAGAAATGCAAACAAATTTAATTGTCAACACCCATAACGTAGTTAAATAGCAATGTTGCCACTACAATTACATGCAGCAAGCAATATGGTTTAAGGGTTATCGCAAAATAAGCAACGAAATATTTAATTTGAATGCCGATAACAAATAACCTGTCATTAAAGGAATTCCAACAAAAACTACAAAATAGCACATGTGCCTTAACAAGGTTACCTCTTCATCTTCTTCTACTGAAAGGAAAACAGGAAAAATCAACAGAAATCATTGATAAAAATACAACAACAAAAATTTTTTGAAAACAGTTGCCAATTTAAAATTATATTAACAACAACAAAAACAACAATTTAAACAAATATTGTATATCGCCGTGTACAACATATTTGGGGATTGAATTTTAAGCCAATATTGGCAATTTTCTTTAGCGTTTCTTTTTTGCCTTTCGAATGGAGATTTCATTTCACTTTAAATAATAATAATAATAAAAAAACAAACAAAAAACGAAAAATAAAATTAAAATTTCCCACAGTTTAGCTTTCAACATCTTGTTATCGTTTCATGTTTTTTTCCTTCAGTTCAGTTGTTGTTGTTATTGTTATTGTTTTTTTTTTCCTTTTTTTTGCGTTTTGCCAATAAATAAACAAATAGCGACAGTGAGGTGTTTAACATTACGCCACATTGGGCAACACACGGGCAACACTTACCTTCTGGACACTTGCACTCATACGTTAAACCAGTTGATCGACATGTGCCACCATTTTGACATGGTGACGGTGAACATGGCACATATTTTGATTCACAATTTTTACCAGTGTAACCAGCAGGACACATGCATCTGAAATTAAAAAAATTTAAACGAAATTAAAATTTTGCGATAAAAAAGAAAAAAAAAATTGAAAAAACATTGCAAAACACGGGACAAAACATGCCTATTTAAAATACAACAAAAATTAATGAGTAGTGAGAGAGAGACACAAGAAAAAACTTTCATAAATAAATACTGCAAAGGGTTAACCATTTTGGGGCTTGAAAAGTAAAGTTAACCTGTTAACTGGGTATGACAATGTGGAGCACTTTTACAATGGGGAGGAAGATGAAGAGAATATATTAGAACTTATATGTGTGACTGTCCTGCTTTCTCCATGAGAGAAAAAAGAGGATTGCTGCAATAGCAAGATTTATCCTTAAGTAAGATTGGTTTCGTATAGAGAATGTTGCATTCCCTGCTTGGAGGTTTTAATTGTTGTATCACAATGAGCCTTAGGTCAGCGTCTAAGTGGAATTTTACCCTTCAAGGAAAGAACCGCCATTAAGCCATGGAACGACTCTCTCTGGGAATTTCTTATGCATTACTGCTGAAATCGATAGTGTTTGGTGGCTGACGGTAATGTCTTATTGAAACTACATGTCGTCTGGATCAGTCAGAATCTTAATTTACAGAGCAAAATAAGACGGTTATTACACGATCATAGTACTTTGAATTGGAAAGAATTGACGAATTGAAGAATTGGCGGACATCAGATTCATTCTGCAAAGTGACCATGTTTGAATCACAACGTTTGTAATAATTTTTGACTATTTTTACTTTTTCTTCGTTTCATATTCGTACGTAAATGGCAAACCTTTCACCTAATAACTGAGACCACTAAATGCATAACCCTATATTTACATAGAAACATGTTTAATAAGTTAATTATTTTCAAATTAAAAAATCAAAACCTTTACAATATGGCCATAGGCTAGCTAATGCAACGCAACAATTAATTGCAAACTTTCACAAAAACGTTATAAAAAAAAACGTACGCTTTTATAAAGATTTTATGCGGAAATCGACACTCCCCTTTACTTATAACCCTCCTTTTGGAAACACGAACAAATATTGTAAAAATTCCCAAAAGCAATATTAAATCTTTAGTTTTCATATGCAATCGATAAGGAAATTTTCTCTATTTTATTTAATCTCTCTCTCTCTCTTTCTCATTGTATGCTATTCCTATGAAGGACACCAACACATGACACACACAGGCATTCCTATGAAATCATTTTTCTTACAAAGAACAGGCCTTTAATTCTTTTAGTTCTTTATATGCATGGCGTGTGTGTGTGTGTGTGTGTCTGCGTGATATCTAATAAGAAAATCAAAACGAAATTCTGCTGTAAATTCCCTACTAAGAAAACCAAACAACAAATAACATCAAATGTAAGTTAACATCATTAATAATAATCTTCTGTCTCGTTCTCTCTCTTGATGTTTACGATTCCTGGTATGATTGATTTTCTTTGTTGTTTTGATTTTTTGAAAAATAGAAAAGTGTTACCAATTTGCATTATAACGTAACCAATCGTATGATTATTTATTTTAATGCGTGCCGAGTATTTGTGTTCCGTTGATTATTTGATTCCGTTTTCTATTTCGTTTTTTTTTCTGTTTTTATTAATTTCATTATAATTTTATTTATATTATGATGAGTTGAATGATAAAGTTTATGAACTCCATGAACTAATAACTTTTAAATTCGTTGGCTATATTAATTATCACAACATGATAATTTATTAAAAAAAAATCCGACAAAAAATCCAACAAATTTATAAAAAATTAAAACTAAATTTAGATTTTTTTTTTGGTTTTTTCAAATAAACTTTCTTAATAATATTGATGATGATGTTGAAGCCTATCTATAATGGGAATATACAGTTTTGTAAAAAAAGGGTGTATAAAAAGTTTTATATTATTTCTTATTAAAGATGGCTTAAGTAATATTGCCAAACTATTAATTCTCATCTAAATAATAATATTAACTGTATTTAGATTTGCCATCCTTATAAATCCTTATTGCTTTAACCCTTTAAAAATAAATATTTAACTTTAATAGTTTGCTTTTTTCAACCCCCTTTATGAAATAAAAACAAAAACCATTTTATTAATTTAAATCTATAGTTACCTTTTTTTGTTTTATAATTAATATTAAAACACACACTTGCACACACAAAATAAAATCATTAACTTTTAGAGATTTATCAAATTGATGAGAAAAATTGAAAACAAGATAAAAAAAACAAAAAATTAAATTTAATTTTCTGATTTTATAGCTAGTATCTGTATTGGTATTGTTTTGTTTTATTTTGTTTTGTATAATAATTGATTTTATTGTAAGAATAAAAAATAAAAAATAGAGTTTCCAATATTATTTGTTTATTAGCGGAATTAGTTACACATTAACGGGCTAAAAGTTTTAATTAAAAAGAACTCTTGAGAAGAAATATTTTACAATCGTACGTATGTACATTCGAAAAAAAAAAATAAAAAAAATAAAAAAAAATACAATAAAAATAGAAAAAAAAATGAGAATAAATAATTCAACAAAGTAATACTTTACTTTTGCCATAACGGTTGGCAAACTCAGTGGGGCAATTAAACAATTTATTGTTTGGTTTAAAAAAAAAAAAATCACAAAAACAATTTATAAAGGAGGAGTGTGTGAAATTGATTTAACTTTTGCCATAAAAATTAGATTCTTTAAGACTCTATCGCGTTTTACTTTAACATATTGGGTTGTGTTATCGAAAAATGTTATTTGCATGTAAATTGGGTGAAGGAAATCTATGCAAATTTTATGGCTATTGGAATGATTCATTAAAACTGAAACAATTTTTTGCGTGATAAATTTTTTCTGTTTCTATTTTTACTTGAACTACATAAAAATGTCAACTGGCTGTCATTAGGGTATGTACATACGTATACAAATATACATTTTAATCAAGCCACTGTTTAATAAATTTGCAATTTTATAGGGCTTATTACCATTGTAAATACTATACACCTATACCTCCTACTACGTGGAACTTAAGCAAATAATTAAAAGATGATTTACTTTAAACGATTAGAAAGACACCCTGTTCTACATAAGTAAACTATTTACATGGCTATTGTTTGAGCGTTTAGATCAGCCGTGAGTTTTTTCAGAACAAATATCTGGCGATGACTAGGTTAGATTAGGTAAGATGGCGAACACACCCCCCCTAAATTAAAGGAAGAAGTGACTATTTAGACACATTGTTATACCACAGTTAATTCTACTTGAGGATTAAATATTTCCTAGAGGAAACCATTCTGAATCCAAAATAAAAATTTTTATTTCAGCAGTCTTCATATTATATAGTTCGAGTAAGGATGTCAGAAAGTGAGAGGACAAAAACCTCCCGCATCTTTATGACAAGATCAAGTCACTAACATATGAGGTGTAAGACAATCTCTTCCTCCTCCACAGACCCGCAGCTATTGCAGAAGTCATTTATCAGAATGCCTACCAAAAGGACCGTAGACCATAAGAATTGCCATTGTGTAACAGATGGCCATGCAATTTAAGTACGGAAGTGAGCCGGTTCTCTAGCAATATTGCAGGTACTCTTCTGGCGCCAACGAGATTGAGCTTCCCCGTAAAACGAGTCTATTTTCTTTGTGGTCTTGTTTTGACCTAATCCCGCAACACTTGAATGACTCACTTACGTCCGACATACATACAGCCAATCCTCGAATAGAGTCGAATGAATTGCTTCGATTCTAATGCACAAAACACCCTTTGCTGTTTATTCACACACACCATTAGCTGTATCAGCTGTGGTTGTTGTAAATATTAGGGAGTCCGAAGCTCTGATGTTCTGGGCATGAAAATTCACGTGTGATGTTCACTGGAACCAGCACATTTTTCAAGTGTCGAAAAAAGCATTCAATATAGAAGAGGACGAAGAGGCGTATTAATGACGGTAGGGTATCCAATTCTATTAAACCTTTCGAGCGTCGCCTCAAAGTTTAAAAAATTTTGCTTGAGCGTAGTAAGGGAACTTATTGTCGAGAATGATGTATTCGTACGTAACACTTGTCTTTCTCGCAGAGCACATCCGTTTGTGGTCGATTGGCCAGTGGATAGAATACTGTATTCGTTCTTTAGCGGGACTATTCTTTTGTGGATATTCCTTCCTTTAGAGGTCTTTCCTGTTACTTATAACATAAGGAGATTCAAACCAAGTAACCAGAAACACTAATCGTTCTTTAATTTTTCCCATGAAATATTTTCCTAGTTCCAACACAATGCATATCCATAAGTAGGAGTCATCCCCTAAGTAAGTAGTACCAAACGAATCAACAAAGTTGTCCGGATTTTTGAACAACTGAAGAATATTGATCCTTGATAAACCACAAAAGAAAGAAAGGGTACTGAAGTGTCTCTGAAAAAAGTAAAGAAAGCTACAGTGAAAGCCCTAATGAAAGGTCTTATGGAAAATGTTAAAAGTTTTATTAAAAATAAATTGAAAATCTTACAAAAAAACATTTAAAAGATTTTAATTTTTTCCCACGTCTAAACTTATTTTGATTTTATTACCGTAAAGACAGACCGAGTATTATTTATTTTGCATTCTGTCAACCATTCTATACTAAATTAATATAAAATTTCTTAAAATTATCCAAAATTCTGTTAAAATTCATAAGGAAAATGTATGAAAATTTTAAAAATTTCTTTAAAAAAAATTTGAAAAAGGTTAGCATGAACATGAGCTCGTCAAAAAAAAATGTTTACTCCTGTGGTGTGCATATTGTAACAATAGAGCTGGGTGTGCTTACTACTCTATCTCTCGCTCCCTCTATCAGCATACAAAATAGAAGGTGGTGGTAGTGGTGGTGATGGTGACACAGACTTTGGTAAATAAAAAGACACAACATTGACAGTGACATACAGCCACGAGCCTACAGTTGTCAGTTAAGTTAAAAAAAAAGACAGGCAAACAACAGAAAAATTAGTAAATTTAACAAAAACACAACAAATTTGTTTCGATTTTAAAAAAGTAACAAATAAAAAAAGAAGAAAAAAAATAAAGAAAAATAAGATAAGATTTGAGAATAAAAAAACAAATTTTTTTTTTTTTTTTTTGAAAAAAGTAACGAAAAAAAAATAAATTTATGTGTGGTTTATACACTTCAACGCAAGGCACAACAACAACACCAAAAAAAAGAGAAGAAAAAAATTATTTTGAATTAAAAATGCTAATTTTTTGTGTTTGTTGTTGTTTTTTGGGGGATAGATTTATTTCTATTGTTTGTTGTTGGCAATGCGAGCGCATCACGGCATATTGATACACAAACATGTGTATTTTAACACTTTTAGAAATGAAATGAAAAATAATGCATAACTTACGCTAGAGATACGTTATTTGTTTATTTGTATTTGAATTTATAAATAAAAACGCTACACAATATACAACGCATTTACCCTCACACATACTCACTCAAACATGTGCATAAGAAGAAGAGAGCTTTAGCTAGGCAGGCACACACACATCAATAAACAATTTAAAATTTTGTTTTTTAACCACCGGAAATGGTTGGTTTAAAAAGTTTTCTTTTTAGTTTGTTTTTTGTTTTTAAATTTTAAATTTGTTTAACAAAAAACAAAACAAAACAAAACAAATGTGTTGTTTTGTATTGTTTATGCATGTTCGATCATGTTTAAATAACCAAATAAACAGGCTTTTAATCAAAGTTTTAAATAAATTTAATTTTGTTTTGTCACTTTTTTTTTAATTTCTTTTGTTTTAAATTTATTTTATTTTCACAAATTTTTTTTGTATGTGCTTTTTGTGGACAAATCAATTCACAGTTTAAACCATACCCCGTGTCTTGATATTTCCAAAACATTCGGAAAAAAGTTTTAAATTTTATATCCTTTTACCCAAAATATTTCAGGATTTTTTAATTCCCTTGGCTCCCAACTGGTGTTACATCTTGCCACCTTTAGTGGCTTAACTAGCAAGCCGGCTAACATCTCTACAATGTGTAGCTTGGTCGCCCTTTTCTTCTATTCTCTTGTGGATGGATTCCAATCAATACACTTCCTGTGGGGTCTTACGAATAATCCGGCGCTAGTTTCGCCCTAAGATTTTGATATGATTTGCAGTGTGTTCAGTGTGATATCCATAGTCGCTGTTTGTTCAATGGTGTTTAAGTATTCTTCTCAGTAGGTTAGGTTAAACTGGCAACCGCCTCACTGGACAGTTACAGGTTACTTGGGTCCAGTTGTTCCCAGTTTTAGCACCGATATTGCCTTTTCCGTCATAACTATTATAGCTCGTGGTTGGTATGGCTCAGCCATCCCGACAGTTTTATGAGGCTGTGGATTTCTCTCATTTTACCTTTGACTAGACACATTCTGTCATTAAATTTTGGGTGTCCAAGAATTCTTCAACTTAGGCTCCCAAGCGTCGAAGAATGACGGAGAAGATGTGCGGGGGTCTCCTCTTCTTCTTCGTTGTTGCAAGGATCTCAAGAATATTTTAATATTTATTTTAGAAGGTGGAAGTTTATAGGTATTCATGGAACCGTCACATTGAGGCAGAAGCCAAATACCATCTACTTAGTAAAAGCCTTGCCATTTACGAATATGGATCGTTTAATAAGCAAATAACTCATCTGGCACTAAATGAGGGCAAAACAAAGTATATCTTGTCGATGAGTAGGGACATGCGACATACTGATTTTCCCAGTTCAAGACCGATACCTATACTTCCGATGCTGTTAGTGAATTTCTTCAGCTTGGCTCTGCTGTTATCAATAAATGATGAGATTAAGCATACAATCACTCTTGCCATGAGGTGATTTTATGTTCTCAATAGGCAATTGAGTAGCAGAGACCTCGACGAAACTTATGCTCTACAAGTTGCTCATCCTCCTTCCCATACTTTTTAATGGCCAAGAAACATGAAACCTATTAGGCACCGATGTAGCGGCCTTGAGAGTACGATCTTTGATCCAATACGAGTTGAAGGTGATTTCCACATTCGATCCAATAATGACCTCCTCGACTACCTAGACGTTATGCAGCGCAATAACTTTTAGCGACTGCACTGGCTTGGCTTTGTTGTTCGCATGGAAGAGGATGTTCCACTGAGCTGGCTATTTGTGGTGAGAATTAGTATAGGTTGGCATAGAGACCTACTTTGTTTACGTTGAAAACACCAAATTGAGAAATAAATGTTTTCGATTAGTGTGACCAACCGGTGTAGGCACGTAAGAAAATGACGTGCCTTAAAGGATGTGTTAAAGTAGACCGAAATTCGATAAACGGATTCTTAATGACTAATTAACTAAGTAAGTAAGTCGAGAAAATATGGTGCATAATCCGAATTCATCCATATTATGGCATCTTC
>QOCX01002141.1:12096-24443 GCA_005959815.1 Sarcophaga bullata | reverse complement strand
ACCGTTACTGTGTAAATATCTAAATATCTACAATACAATGACAATACCATGACAGACTAGCTAAATTATATTTTTTTTTTTTTTTTTGTTTTATTTAAAATTTCTTCTTTGCTTTTATTTATTTTGGCCACAAAATCCTGCCAAAAATAAAAAAAGGCAAGAATGACAATAAAAATACGAGAAAAAAAAATCTGTTAA
Source organism: Sarcophaga bullata (assembly GCA_005959815.1). Classification (NCBI taxonomy): domain Eukaryota; kingdom Metazoa; phylum Arthropoda; class Insecta; order Diptera; family Sarcophagidae; genus Sarcophaga; species Sarcophaga bullata. Next base: position 24,245 of record QOCX01002141.1, on the reverse strand, counting down.
AATTGTCACCATTAAAGAAAATAAAAGAATAAAAAGAGAACAAAAAAATAAAATGAACAAAATTCGGCATAATTTTCTCAATTGGAAGGGAAAAAAAAACTGAAAGGAAATGAAAACATTTCTTAGGATACCAAATGACTCTGATAGTGTTAGTGTTTAAAGAGCATTTCATTCATATTTATCATGGTAGTGGTGGCGTTTTAAGTATATCCAATAAAAAAATATTTACTTTAAAAATGTAGCATATTTTAAGGAGTTTATATAAGAAAATATTGTTTCTGCATGATGTTTTTTTCGATCTGTGGATTATAAGTTTTTCATGTTAAGTTAAAGATGGAAATTATTGTTGATATTTATGAAGCATACGTTAAGGTGTTTTCATTAAAATGTTGAATGTGTTTTCATAAAAAAATTGTTTTGGAACAAAAATTTTGTGACGTTAGACGTTAGCGTACTTTTAGGCTTAATGAATGCAAATGACAGATTTACATGCAGCAAAATTTTCTGCTGCATGCAGTAAAAATGCTGCATTCATTTTGCATGCAGCATTGCAGCGCGAAAAAATGCGGGAAAATTTTGAAAAAAATTTTTTTTTCAATTTTTTAATTTTACAATACCGTAAAACGATAAAATTTTCTTTTTTTTCCTTCTTAACGGCGGTTTTTTTTGCAGTTTTATAATGAAGAAATTTGTATTTTACCTCCTAAAAGTATGGGTTTTTAAATTTAAGCAAAAAATTATGTTAAAGTTGTGCCTGAAAGTAGGCGAAGAATAAACGCAATGGAAAAATGCAACATTTACTGCATTGATATTTTGCTGCAAGTAAATTTTGCATTTTTGGCTTAAGCCTAAAAGTAGTAAATAAAATAATATCAAACATACATAAACATAAACATAAAAAAATAAATAAAAATAAAAAAATAAATTAAATAAATTAAAATAAAATTAATAAATTAAAATAAATAAATAAAATAATATAATAAAATTAAAATAAAATAAATAATATAAGTAAACTTATAAATAAGTAAGCTATGATTGTCCAATTTTTTCAAGTTTAGCTATTCGTAATTGCAAAATTAATTCTGAATTATTATCTTGACATTTCGTTTGATCAAATAGGACAAAAATTACAGTTGTTACTGCTTAAATAGCAAAACAGTTGTGTTATTTATATTTTTTAATATATGTTATCTTATCAAATGAACTTTCAGTTCAAAAATTTTCAGAATTTGTGATAGTTTTTGCTTGATTTCACGTTTGAACGACTAGCAGAAGTCGGCTTATAGTTGTGTTTTTTGCAAATATTTTTATTTCCCTTTGCGCAAACTTCTGGTAGTCGCTCAAAAATGTGAAATTGACACAATTTCCCACAAAAATTTTGGAAATTTTTTTAACGAAAAGTTCATATGAAAAATATTACTTGACTGTTAGTTAGACTCTTTAAATAATATAAGTACGCTAATTTTTACCCGGTTTGATCAAACGAATTTGTCAATCACCACTTCACAAGATAATGGACTTCAAGATAGATGTCACCATTTATTTTATATTTTTTAGTTAAAGTTTCTTATTATGAAGGGACAAATTTGAAAAAAATATGAAAAAAAAAAATTCGCAATTGTTAAGTTTACCTCATCAAACCTCATAGCATATTAAGGTCAAATAATATATCACTTGAAAGGCCTATCCCTCTCCTTTCCAGTAAGGTTTAAATTTTGGACATTCGTCCAGAGAAATGTTTGTGTATTCCAAACCAACAGTTTTTTTTTTCAAATAAAACAAGTTTGGAGGGTTCGAGAAATATAAAAAAAAAATATTTTTGAATTCTACTCAACTAGGTAGTTAATCGATCGGGTTTATTTAATTTTTTGTATTTTGCCGCACACGAGAAAAGCATAAAAATATCTCAAAAGTTTGCAATTGCAGTTTTTGAATAGAATTGATAGACAGACAGACAGACAGACTATGAAAATATTAGCGATTTATGTTTCCCGTCATCAACAACAACAAAAACAACAAGAACAAGCACAATCACAATTACATTTACATTCAATTCTAATACATGTTGTTCGACTATGTGGGGACCGGCTGTGAACGCAGTTCATCATCCCGCGCTATCGAGACAACCAACCTTTAATGGTGATGGCGCTGGTGATGGCGGTGACAGTAGTGTGTCAATGTTGCTGCTGGTCCTGGCAGCAGCCAGTAAGAAACTTTAGCCGATATCGAACATATATCAACTATAGCAGGTTGGTTTACTAGTATCAATTGTTTCAATATCACTCACACACGCAGCCACGTTATGTAAGTAATTATTATTGTAGACATTTGAGAGACGAAATTCAATTTTTTTTTTCAATTTTCAGGGAACAAATAAATGATGTTGGTTACGATACGGAACATCATACATCACTAAATTCCGATTTCGATGAAGCGGAACTACGACGAGTATGTACTACTACGAGATGTAAGTTAAAAACATATCACGATTATTTTGAGTCTTTTATTATTCTTTATTTAGGATGGGATGGCACAATATTATTTTATTTTGTTTTCTTTTTATCTACAGAAATGGAAAATTCTATTTGATTATGAATGATAAAAATACGCTTCCAACTTGTTTTCAAAACTATATCGACAAAACTCAATTGTAGTTCTCTCGATATAAAATTGAATTTTTTTATACCAATTAAGAACTTTTCAATCGAGGACGGACACTGTGACCGTCGCCTTGTTGTATATTTTGATGGTACGCTAAGTTGAAGCTGAAAAGAGCCTGTAATTTTGAACTTGGATTACTAATGTTTACAACCGTATTTTACAAACAGTATTGTTTGGTTTGAGCAGTTGCCGTAGTCTAGTAGATACAGTATTGGCAGATTAGACATGAGGCCACGGTTCTCCAACAAATCTAGTTATGAAAAGAAATATTTCCTCGGCAACTGCCTTCCAGCGGATTTCTGGCAAAAACTCTGAGAGTAAATAAAATAGCCATGAAAAGTTTCTCAAAAATCTGTCGTTCGGAGTCGCCGCTCATGTATAAAATTAACACACACAACATAAGTGTTGTGAGGAGCTAGGCCGTAAGTCTGACTGAAGGGTTGTAATGGCCAATTATGTTATGTATGTGTCGTTCGTTTTACCTTCCTTTCCTTCTTTTCACTCATTATTTATTTTCCTTCTAATTTTGTTTCCCCCTACTTCTTCCTTCTCTTCTCTTCTTCCCGTTTCGTTTTTCTTTTGTTTGCTAATTGAAGCATCAAAATGGACCAAGCGATCTGTTTGGGTGAAGTGGTGGAACTGGTAACACAGTGAATGACTCGATAAATTTCTTAACCAAACCTAATCTAACCTACGGTTCTCGTTGTCTGTCCTCTCAATGGGGAAAACTTAAATAATTTCGAATTCCCAATACAAAGTGATGCTTTACAGCTTATATATCCATAACCCATGTGGCAATAATGTGATACGTTCAGGGTTATTTTTTAATAAGTGGGGTAGGATTAAATTGCAACAGCGAATCTAATCCTCCGCTTAGTAACCTCAAGTGGACGTCTGACAATATTCAAGTTCATCGGTTGTCTGGCTACTCTTCTCATAAGTGCCACGAATTTTCATAATAAAATAGTCTGGAGGAACTAAGTTTGGTAGAAAAACAAAACTCAATAAAATAAAAAAAAAAATCATCAGCCGTAGCTTTAAAAATGGTAAGGAGGAAAAGTCTAACTTGGGTCAGAGGTTACACCAATTGGGAAGCCACAAGTGAATATCAAATCTGTACTGCAGATAAGCCACAATAAGAAACCATTCAGACTCCAATTTAAAGCTCGCTATTGAAGAAATAAGAGGAAATAACTGACGAGAAGCTGGACACTGAAATATAAATGCAACAATTGCCTTCTCCTCCCCCTCTTTTCCTTCTGTTGCTTCAGAGGTTGTGTGAAGAAGTGGAGAGTTGATCTCCATATCTTTTAATAGGGCAATAGATTGTGGGAACCTTAGTAGTAAAATTGATGATAATGCGAGATTTAAGGGATGAAGGTAATCACTACTCTTCTTATTCAGGTCAGTCCATCAAAACCTAGTCTCATGCTACTTCTCGTGTTCTCATGCAAAGTTTTTTGCATGAAATACAACGAAGTACGGCCAGGTAGCATTTCGAGCAGTTTAGGCCCTGCTCAGTAATGCAATCAGCAATGCAATTTTTCAATTCTCTTTGTGCAGAAACTCAACTTTGTCGTGGGATTTCGATAATTCAATCCGCTAGGAAGGACTGCATCATATGCCCATTGTTCTTCTCCATGATTCGGCATATTTTTTCTACAAACAAAGTGATTGTTTACAGAATGGCGAACTAAAACAAAGCCTAGGTTAGAAAAAAAAGCGTCCTTCATTTGGGCCCACAGGCAATATTCAACCTGGAGATCAAATATTCCTCACAGAAAACTGACTTCAATCCACAATAAATCTTTCTCTTACAGAAATCTTTATACTGGAGAATTTGGTCAGGAATGTTAGTAAGTGAGAGGTAGAAAGAAACCCCCTTCTTTTTATAACAAGAGCAGGGTACTGAGACATGAGATGAGACATATTTTTCTACTCTTCCCAGGCAGGCCCACAGCTCCTACAGAAGTCATTTGATGGAATGTCGTGCGTATCAAAAGGACACTGGCCCGTGAGAATAGCTATTGTGCGATGAATAGCGATGTGATTTAATAAAATTCACACATGCCAGCAGAGTCTAGGTATTACAGCAGTTTTTGTAAAAGAACAAGGAAAAGTGTAATGTTCGCTAGGCAATTGATGAATATAAGCTATGCTCAGGCTATTCATTTGATTTGGATGACTATTGAACGATCCTCACTTAGAAAAATGGAATTCTAACAGGAATTCTAATGCTACTGAATGACAGTAAAGGTCTTTAATGACAAATGCTTGCTGTGAACCCTGAGAATATTCTGGGCCAACTAAGTTTTCATTCTGACAGTACTCACATAAGTGCTTGAAGATCGTTTAAAAACCATTTAGAAAATGATATTTGAAAAGTTTTACCTTTTCAGACAATACCCGTCTGACTACCGCGTTTTTTCATGCGATAAGGTTACATCTCAGGTANNNCCTTTCGAATTGCCATTTTTCCTTAAAGATGATTCATAATTTCCTAGAGGAAATGACAAGAATGTAGAGGAAAAGGATGGCTTAAAAAACTTAATGCTACCATTCCATTTATAAGCTTGATCTAGTGACACATCTTTTGATCAGTGGAAGCTTACTCGATCCAGTTGCACTTCATTTGGAATATAAGGTGTCCCATCTTGTATGGATTCAGTGACAAAAGGTTGACGTCAAAAGATGACAAAGCTTCCCCTCTTCAGCTTATGAAAACGCATGTAAAACTACCAACAATGAAGGATTTGACAACTTCTGAAATCAAATGTTTGAAAAAGTGGTGGACGTGCATAAAAAAATTCATAAGGTATTGGCTGGAGCACTCTGTAATGGTGTAAACAAGTTGGGAAAAAAAATTTACAACAAACAATGGAGTTTTGTCCATCGGAAAAACTTTATCATTTCCTTATTGACTTTGCAAATAAAATTTAAAATAATTTTCAAAAATAATTCCTTCAATCCCAAAAATTTGAAAACTACACCGCCGCATACAACAACTGTTGATCCCTTTAAGAGCGAACTTAAAAGGATAATCCATTGCGTGCTTTAAATCAAAAAAAAAAGAAACGAAAAAAATTTCATAGTGAAAGCGAAATATTTGGAATGACACGTGCAGCCAATAAAACTAATTTACACTCTTGATACTGCACGCAGCAGCAGCTCACGACACAGCAGGAACAATAAAATGCGATATGAAATGTTAAAAAAAACTAAATATTCTACTCCTCCTACTCCCTCCTTTCCCTTCATTCTCTCTTTTTTTTGGTAGAAAACATGACTTTTTATGTGTTGTTTATAGAAGAGGGGGGAGGGGATGGGATAACATTTCTTGCAATATTTTAAGCATTTGTGTGGCCATAAAAATGTTTTTCCCAATAAGTTTTATGGGAGCGAAACAAACAAACAAAAAATTGATAAAAAAAAAAGATAGAAGCGGTGAATATAATAAACTACTGAAGGAATGGGGAAGAGTAGTTAAAAAAATAAAAAAAAGACTGGCGAGAAATAGTGTTAAAGGTTAAAGGGGTATACATAACATGGTAGATACACTAACGTGATATTGATGATGAAAAAATAAAGAAATTTTGATAGTCTTTGGACAGTGAGACACTGTTCCCAGGGTATATGTGCTCGGTGGGACTGGGAATATATCCAGCCTTTAGGCGTTTAAGCCTAGAGATTAGTATCCTGGTAGAAGACGATGTTAAGCCATGAAATCATAAGCATTGGCGCAAAGGTCTACTGAAAACCCAATAAAAACATTGTGCTGAAGAAGACCTCCGCCTTATGAAAATACAAATAACTGGCACCTAAAAGCCAAAGACAGAGCAGAACTGAAGAGAATAACAGAACAATCTCCCGAGCTGTAACTATAGAATACGATGATGAGCCATTTTGTATAAAAAATAAAAGAAAAAACAATTCGTTCTGCAATAGAAATTCCTTTCTCGATTATATCACTTGCATTTGCCTTAAAAACCCCCCATGACCTTGATGACCCATGTAGGGTATTTCACAAATAGTTTTTGAACTTCCTTCCATGCATGCAAAAGCGAGTCAGTCTACAGTGAGTATGTGTAAATAAGAGGAAAAGAAGAAGAAGAAGAATAAAATATTCCAACGATTTGTTTCCTTATTTCGCCTCTTGAATTGCAATTTTTTACTTCCGTTTCCGTCTTACTGTGTGAAACCAAACTAGACAAATACACATACACGACGCACACACACTCTTATATTCACTGGCATTCATGTGACTGTGAAAGCAATTTTCGCCAGTCATTTGTTTGTTGGCTTTTTGTCACTATCGGTGAGGTTTTATTTCTTTTTTTCCCCCCAAAGGGGGAACAAAGAAGTAAGTAGGCCTGAGTATTTAAAGGCCTTTTTAAGGTCTACTCTGCATGATTTTCAAATACAACAGCAAACACCAATTGATTAATATTTCATCAACTGGATACACCCTTAAAAAAGCAATTTTCTTTCTGCACACTTATTGCATATTCGATACTCGAAACTGATTCAAGTGACCCTCCTATACAGTATTTTTCGAACCGAAAACTGCATAAAATATTGGAGTGTATATAGTATGGATATTCAGATTGTTACTATAAGCTAAGCAGCTATTAAACCTTGAAACAAATCTGTAGAATTTCCATCCTGCACTCTTGACTGGATACAGAAACATGAGGCCATTAACGTAATCTAGTGTCTGAAGCCTAGAAAGGGCAGGCGTTGAAATTCGATAAAAAATTTAGAAGTCATTGATCTTAAAGTACAAGGCATCAACCAAAAAATTGCCAGTTCTTAACGCAAAAAAAAAAAAAGAAAAAAAACATGTCATCGACCAAAAAATGCAAGTCATCGAAAAAAAAAAATCGATAAAACGAAAAAAAAAAAAATGCAAGAAAGTGTAAACAATCGACAAATAAATGCAAGTCATCGACATAGTATTGCAAGCCAACGACCAATAACTGAAAATCATCTACAATAATGCATGTCATCGTCGAAAATCAAAGTCATCGAGTAAAAATACAAGTTATCGCAAAAAAAAAGTACAAGTCATCAACCAAAAAACTGCAAATCCTTGACAAAAAAAAATGCAAGTCATCGACAAAAAATGCATGCCATCGACCAAAAAATTAAAGGTAATAGAAAAAACATCATCTACAAAAAAATACAAGTTATCGACCAAAAAATTTAAGTCATCGACTAATAAATGCAAGTCATTGACAAAGTATTGCAAGCTACCGACCAAAAACTGCAATTCATCGACCAATAACTGAAAATCATCCACAAAATTCAAAGCTATCGACCAAAAAATCAAAGTCATCTAATAAAAATACAAGTTATCGAGAAAAAATGCAAGTTATCAATCAAAAAAATTCATGTCATTGAAAAAGTATGCAAGTAAAGGATAAAAAAATGCAAGACAGCAAAAAATGCAAGCCACCGACCAAAAAAAAGCAAGTCATCAACAAAGAAGTGTAATGCGGCAATTAGCTTCTTCACCAGTAATGTGGCAATTAGTTTCTTCCAGCATACTAGACCAATTTCCCCCCAAAATTCCATTTAAGGCTGTATTTAGACGAGCATGAAATGATCTTTCCTGAACTATGTGTCCATTGTACAGGTATTAGAAGCATGAAATATTTTGGAAGGCCCTACTAAAGGGCCTTTATGAAGGCCCGTTCTTGGCTACCTTATTTTATAACTGAATTATTATCATTCTTGTAGTTGTTTGGGGTTGAGTAATGGATTAGATTTTCCTTTATTTAGTTACACAGGGTTTTTTTTCTCGCCCTCTATTTTCTCGATGTTTTCTTTTTAGTTGTAATAGTGATTTTACGTTTTTTATTTGCTTTACAAAAGGACTTACTCACTCCCTCGGTCTTTTCTCTCTGAATTTCTCTTGCTCAGAGTCGTTCTTTTTATAACAACAAAACTTTAATGGTGAAAACTTTTCTATTGTCACGATTGCAGTTTTCCTGTTCCTGCTATTGTGTTCAAGAGCGAAGATTAAACGTAACAAAGGGGGCAGGGTGATGGATAATGGAGGAGGTGGGTGGGTGGTGAATCTTTAACAAATTGTACCTGTTGTTACATGATTTCCTAGAACATTTCTTCCTTTTTTCTTTTGAGCATAGAAAACATTGACTTCTAATGTGACCCTTGTGGGCTCATAAAATGTCTTGTTGAAGGCAAAAGAAGAATTGCGAGAGGGTTTGGGTAAAGAAGAAAAGAAAAGAAATAGAAAATGAAGGTGGATTGATTTTTATTAAGGCTTAAAGGTATTAAATTTAATGGCCCTAAAGATTGTTGGTCTTGGTGTTGTTGTTGTTGTTGTTGTTGTTGTTTTTTCAATTTTTCTTATTGAATTTTGAAAAATTGTAAGCAAAGGAAGGGGAAACGAAGGATGGGTTAACAAATTGATTTGATTTTGTATACCTATGCCCTAAGCCCTACCTTTCCTAGTTGCTTTAGCGCCTGAAATTATTTTTATTGAATAGAAAAGCCCATTTAAATACAAGAATAGATGGTTATGGGGCCTGGAAGAAAAAAAAAAAAAGCAAATTTATGTTGGGTTTTCGGAAGAAGAAATTCATTTCGATTTTAAAGAAATAAAAAGAGGGGGGGGAGAGGTAGGTTTTTTTTTCGAAATTTTGAAATTAATATTGGGTGTAGTATAAATTTTTATTTTGGATTTCTTTATCTCTTAATCCATGTTCATATTTTTGATTTTTTTTTTAGAAATTTATTCACTCACTTACAGACTGTGACTGTGAAGTGAAGTGAGTGGAATGGATTGGATTGGATTCGATTGGATTGGATTGAATGTGTTTTGTTTGTGGTTTTCATATCATTTTAAATAGTTGCTCACGCTATTGGGATTATCATTAATCAAATCGACAATTCGTATGACAACCTACATGAACATTCATTTTCATATGCAAAACGCCTAAAAAAAAATAGTCGGAAAAAGGTAGAAAAAAAAAATTCATTTAACAAGACTGGCGACTTCAAATTATTTTGCCCACTTCTTATAAAAATTTTTGACTATGGCTGCAGCTATGCCAGTGCGAAAGTCGTCTCTTGTTTTTTTTTTCTACTGCGTATGCCTCTGTCTGCACTTGTTTTAATCGAAAGTTTTTTTTGTCTCATACTGTGAGTATTCGGTTTTTTTCTGTTTATTTTTCTGTTGTTGTTGTTGTTGTTGTTGTTTCTGTTAATAATTTTATGTAATTAAAAAATTATAAATTTTTTTCCAGCTGGTAATTCGAATGGATTGCCAAATCCATTTGCGACAAGTTTTTGTTGACTTTAGCAGCTAATCAGGCTGGTAAAAGCAAAAAAGTTGAGTGTCTAAGGCTGGGAACCAAATTGTTGACATTTTTAATTCGAACACAAACAAATTTATTTAAATTATTGCACTTTATACATGCATACATACATACATACATGCATAACTGGTCATTACAACCCTTCAGTTAGGTTTACAACCTAGCTTCTCATACCATCCATGTTGTAAGTGTTAATTTTATTCAAAAGTGAAGGAACAAGACGCTCATCCTACCCGTGCTTTTTTATGGCGCAGAGGCATGGACCTTATTAAGCACAGATGCAGCAGCCTTAAGAGTGTTCGAGAGAAAAGTCCTGCGTAAGATCTTCGGTCCAGTGCGAGTTGGCGAAGATTTCCGATCCGATACAACAGTGAGCTGTATGAGCTCCTCGACGACATGGACGTTGTGCAGCGTATTAATATCCAGCAGCTGCGCTGGCTCGGCCATGTCGTTCGAATGGAGGAGGATGCTCCGGCGAGACGGGTATTTGATGCGGAGATCTGCGGAAGTCGGCGAAGAGGACGACCTTGTATCCGTTGAAGGACCAAATCGAGGAAGCCCTGTCTGTGACCAACTGGCGTAGGCGCGCAAGAAGCAGAGGCGCCTGGAAGGATGTGTTGTGGCAGGCCGAAATGCGTTAATCGGGTTGTTATGGCCAATTAAGTAAATAAGTAAGTAAGTGATGGAACCTACAATTGAAAGTCAATTCGGAACGACAGATTTTTTTCAGAAACTTTACATGACAATTTTATTTACTTTCAGAGCGATTGCCGGAAATCTGTTGAGCGACAGCCGTCGCAGAAATTTTTTTCCCGTATTTCGTTTTGTTTGAAATATCTGAGTTGGGATTTGAACCCTGGCCTCACATCTAACAAGCCAACATACCATCTCCTAGACTACGCCTTACACTCAATTATAAAGTGAGACTCAGAATATCTTAAATACTAAAAGCCTTAGGTGCAGGATCCATCGTACTTAAAGAAGCTACCAGTCCTGGATCCTCATTTATCCACACAATCAGAAATGCCCATGAGCTCACATGACGTAGTGGTTAAAATGCTTGCCTACAAATCAGCTTCAGCTTTAAATTCTCAAGGTTTCAAATTCCATTTAAGCAATCTTACCAGAAAGCCCCCTGCTTTCCACCCCGAAACGATTTTTCTTTTTGAACAAAGTTGAACTCTCTGAATAAAGTTGCCTAGCTCACCTTAACATCCAACAACGTGATACGGAGTTCTGGGCAATGCAAGATGTTAACTCCATCAATCTGATTTGATACCAACATGCAGTTCAAAATAAATCTTGCTGTTGCAAAAATCGGTTGCAAAGCTCGGTCAAGGATGTAAGAAAGTTCGAAGCTAGAAACGTCTGTCTTTTCATGTCAAGATCAGAGCACTGCAACTGAAAGACAGTCTCTTCTTTCGCTCTTTCCACATGCCTTCCAAAGAGACAATGACGTGTGAGAATCGTTATTCTGAGATGAATGGTCGTGCGATTTAAAAACAGAATTGAATCGGTCTGCCTCTTATACATACGTGTCCAGCAAAATGTAGCAATATTGCGCGTATCCTCTAGCTGCTAACGAGATTTAGCCGTCGCCCTGTAAAACGAGTGAACAATATTTGAGTTCACTCAGTTCAGTTTTAAGCAACTGAAGCCCTGCAACATGCTAAATGATTGCCAATTTCCATATCAGCTCTGGTCAGATCTTCAGTAGTGCAGTTTCTAACGATATTCCTTGGTCCCGGAACTTAGTTAATTTGAATATTGTCCTCTCGTTTTCTAGGGAAGCTCAATCTTGTTGACGGCAGAAGGGTACGTACAATATTGCTTTACTCTGCTGGACATGTATAGGCAAGAAGAATTCGGACTTACTAATTTTCTTAAGTCCATAGCACTATGGCGATTGCTAGAGATCAACTGCCTTTTGTTGGACATGCCGATAGGCTTGGCATTTCGCCATATAATTTCTACTGGAGCTGTGAGCCTCAGGAAGAGGTAGAGACTGCCTTTTTATGACTGTCAGTGCCCTGCTCTTATCATAAAGAAAAGGCCGGTTTTAACCTCACATTTTAACCTCACATTTTATCGTTGCCAGAGCAAAATTTTTTTTTAGGAAACGTTTGATCTCCGGGTAGAATTGAT
>QOCX01002140.1:0-24620 GCA_005959815.1 Sarcophaga bullata | reverse complement strand
GTGTATAAAGCAAACAAATTGTTGATGAAAATTCTTGTTTACCCCAACATTTTATTTGCGGCGAAATGAAAAATTATCAAGTGTTTGCTTTTGCTTTCTGATGTAGAGTTGAAAAATTGGTTTTTTTTTTTCTAAATAAGTATTTAAATTATTTAAATAAATACAGTGTAGTGTGTTCAATATCAAAATTTTTTAGTATTTCTAATGTTTGAAAATAAATTTAAAGTGTTAAAAAAACTGAGTGGAGATTTATATTTGTGGTAAGGTAAGTCTTATCAGTATGTTTTGATTTCGTTTTAAATTACAAATTATAATAAGCCACATAAAAGCTATTTAAATAGAATTTCTTTAGATCGCAAATAAATTAAGTTCTTTAGAAATATTAGAACCTAAAACATCAATGGTGATGGGATTTTTTTCCCTAAGAAAGAAGGTGTAGGCAAAATGGCTACATTGTTGCCCAAAAATTTGCATATGTATGCTTGGGTGTGTGCACGGGTACTAGATATCAGTTTTATTTTCAAATATAAACATTTCCCACACGGCATATTTAATCGTTAGGTTGACTATAGTGGTCCCTATAAACAAAATAATCGACTTTTTTCAATATTTATATAGAAGGACTAAATCCAATTGCGACATTATCTTGCCGCCGCCATGTTTGATTATGTCTTTTTTATATCGTGGTTCTAAAGGTTTCACCTTCGGCCTGCGAATATAGCGTATTCTAACGGAATTTAACAAGTTAAATGCAGATTTAACACTAAATAATCTGTTTTCCACTTCGCTTTATTCCAATAAGTGTGAGGTTTTACAAATTTCAACCTTAAATCTCATCAAAGTCCTTAAAATTTATTCTTGCAGTGGTGCCTTGTCAAAACGGCTTCCTCAGACAGCATGAGCTTATGGAATTATTTTTTAAATTTCGTTTTTAACGGTACTTGACGTTTGCGCAAATGTCTAGTTTCGACCCATTCATGAAATTAGGTATACCAAACCGTGTTGGGTGATAACCGCGTTTCTACAAGGCATTATCCGTAGTAAAAATGTCAAATCAAGAGCTAAACATAGCCTTGGAATCACTTAACTTCGGATCGATGGTTCGATTCAGACGACCTTTTCGTATCAGCCTCAAAAAGACGTTCAAAATGACGAAATTAATTCGTCCTATATTAGTTTTTTTATTTAATTTATGGACGGTAGACTCGGTTTTTGCGATACTTGACGCCTATACCGTCGCTCGATCCATCCGTGAAATTGGGTGGACCATTTTTCATTATATCTGCTGGACTATATTCAAGAATTCATTCTTCTCAAATATTTTTTTGTATAAATTATGTTCGATGAACGCAAAAAAATTTAAAGTTTTCAAAAATATTTATTTTATGGTACGATTCCCTGATTGCGCAAGGACTATAAGCTTTCGAATTCATTTGCCTGAGCAAAGTTGTCAATGATTCAGATCAATCAACTCACTCCTATACTATAACTTAACTAAGCTTTGGAGGTTCATGCTTGACACCTAACGTTTTGATTTTGAATTTGTCTGTGACAGGATCAGCAGGTTCTCTTTGATATTTAGGGGGAGCCAACTGTCTAAATATTGGAATTAATTGATTGATTGAAACGATATAAAATTAAGGAATTCATATACGAGGCATTTGATAAACTAATTATATAAACACTACACACAATTTTATGGATACCGAATCTTAAAATATAAAAAAATAAAATGTAAAAAATCAAAAAATTATCTCCAATAAGTTAACATATTTTCGGCAGTTCTTGTTACTGCACCGAACGTGTGAAAAACTGAAAAGTAAATAAGAGTTCACAGAGAATTTGATGCATCTCTGTCATCTCTGTCCCTAGCTAATCTAAACAAGAAGTTCATTGGTTGACTGCAAATCTCTTCTTTGCTTATATTTTATTTTTGTTTTCTTTTGTAATATTTTTCTTAAGAAAATTCTTATTTTTCTTTTTGCTTTTAAACACGAAAAGAATTTTCATGAAAAATGCACCATGTAACAATCATTACATTACTGGAGCACATTACTTCGTGTTACAAAAGCGTTAGAAGTTGATTTGTGTAACATTTTTTTTTCTTAAATATATTGGTCATCATGTTATGAGCGAAACTTTCTGTTTTATCATTAAATTAAGTAATATAAGGTGTAGTGAATATAAGGTATAGTGAAATATTCGTTTGTTTGCAAATTATTTATGAGATTAAAATGAGTTTTTTCATTGAAATCCACATTTTTAGCCTTAAGAGTTGTTTTCGCATTCGAAAAAATAAACGAAATTTAACACAGAAACTCCTGTTTAAGATTGTACTGTAAAGTCTTACTACTCACTCTGATTCACACATCGAGTAACTTCAAAGATGCTAAAACAAAGTTTTACTTATCGGCCTATTAGTAAGTAGGTAGGTAGGTGGGAGTGGTAGCTTTAATACCAAAAGCTGACTTGAGCATGCATAGCGGCCCGTTGTGACGCCATATCGATCGATGATGATCGATGTTTTCTGTACACCTGATTTTTGTAACAAAATGTAAGCAAAAGGTAGGATAATATTACCACCAGACGACTTATAGTACTGTCCCTCAATTCACATAGGGTACCCCGTTATGCCTTCCGCATTACCATTGCTCTTGTTCCTAGTATGTGTTCTGGTAATTCCTTCTCCTCAAGACAGAGAGTGGAGAGTGCGCTAGAATCGATGCCTATTCTAAAACAAGTGTACTTTGAGCCTATTAAACCGATCGCTATCCCTAGGTTACTTCTCGATAGCCTGATGCATAATTTAAATCACTTCTCATTGTAATTACGCACCATAATTTAAGATATTCTTAAAGCCGTTTGACTTGAGTGTCCTCCTCTATTCGTCTTTCCTGGTTGCCTTGTCGGTAACGTAGAAACTAACCTCTTTGCAAATTGATCTAATGCCTCATTGCCGTGATTTCTCACACAACGCAGATCCAACTTAGCCTACCTGATTAAGCTTTCCATCCTATTTACCTCCATTCAGAGTCAATTTCATACCTGAGTGCTCACATGGCGGCTTTGTCAGATGGTATTGCTATGTCCCTTCCTCTTTCTATCTAAGTTAAACTCAACACATTTTTCGATTGAAAGTGACTCACGAGTTTCCCAGTGGGCTCTGAATTTTACACTTTGGGAGCACACATCCCCGATTCTGTTACACTATATGTCCTTGACTCAACTGTATACCTCTGAATAAGAGTTTCAGTTGCCAAACAATTCTTTTATTTACTGGTACTGTACTAGCGGATATTTATGGAGGGAACTGGCAGCCATTCAATTTGTTAGGTCACGGTACCCCCGATGTATCTCTCGTCCAAATTACTCATACAATGAATTTAATTCCAAATAGCTTGCTGCGCTGTTATAAGATAGGTTATACAACATTTAGGGGCCGGTTATGTATGGCTTATTGCATCGAAAAATTGCTTTTAGAACAGCCTCTAAACTTTCTTCCGAAGCTTTCTAGCATGTGCCGATGACACTTACACATTGCGATTGACTTTTAATGTTTTTTTTTCACTACACTTTATATCTTTATGAGTCAACAAAACTGACAAAACTGAGCGCTAAGTTACGTGCACATAATTAGGTCACTGTAAACAAAAACATAACCAAGTAATTAACCATAGTTGTGCTCACACATATTTAACTTCGTATTTAATACGTTCATAAAACCTTTCGAAAGGAGAACGAAAGCAAATGAAGTGAGTTAAAGTTAAAAAACTTACCAAAGTTTTTTATGCTTCGTAGGCCGCGGCAATAGATCAAAACAGTTCCTTTATTCTATTATTGCAAACTTGTTTTATTTATGAAGTCAATGGAATGCCAAAAGAACGAACATCACTTCCTAAACAAGAACCCGTTAAATTACAAAATATTTCAAAAAATATTTCAGAAAGCAAAACAAAACACTGACAATAATTGCCGCAACGAAATGCGAGCGAGCGTACGAATATAAAACAAACAACATCAAATCAAAGAAAGATAATGTAATAATTACCTAGAAATGAAGTAAGCTGAACAAAATGTAACAACAAAAACAATAACAGAACTTATGTAAAATGCAAATATCAGCAAAAAGATATAAAATGTAGAGTAAATACATATGTATGTTGACATACAGATCAATGGACGGCTTGGTTGCTATAAATCGAACTCGCCTCGACTACTTAGTCGTTAACTATTAGTAGACAAAGGCATATATTGCTATTCAGAATAGGGGTTAAAGTGAAAAACAGTTCTTCCTAATCTACTTGACTTTTAATAAGTTAATAAAAACCATTTGCAAAATCATTTTCGTATTGCGTGATTGGCGTAATTTGCTTTCAGTTTTTGTATATTTTTTTGTTTACTTTTCTTATGTTTTTTTTTTCTATTGGCTTAAGATGTTCATTTATTAATTTTGAGTTTTGTTGTTTTGCTTTTATCAATCCTCATAACTTAAAAGCATATTCTGTTGTTGAAAATTATTATTTATTAAGAAACAGGTAGAGAGTTTAGATGGGCGATTGTTTAAAACCACGGGCAGCATAATCTCCTGGCTCTGAACGATCCGACAATCTGCGGGTATCCTTGCGTCAGACCGGGATTGCAGGGCTTTACGGGAAAGTTATTAACACGCCAGCCACCTTTACGCTGTCCAATCCTGAAAATTGTTAAGTAATTGCTCAAGTACGTTCAGTAAGTAGGAGGTATATTCGACCAAAAAAAAAAAAAAAAAGAAAACAAACATTTTGTTAAATTCATTCAGTAATTATTACAAGGCTGTGGTTCCTAGGTGGCAAATCTTCTGTTTTCAAAATATTAAAAATGTACTTCTTAAATTGAGAGTGGTCTTTATATAAATACTAGCTGGGCAGCGTATGATTCACAATCTCCATAACATTAGGTATTATCAAAATAATAAAATTGAGAAAAATTCTTTTTCCGGCCCATAGAAAAAGCTCTGCTGGTACATAAAAAAGTAACGACATTCTTGCCAAGTGTAGGCTCACTGGGTTAAATGTGTTTTCTGTTCAATTTTCTTTCAAGTTCTTGTGTTCTTGTTCTTGCGTTTGTTTACATTATCAAAGAAAGGTTTGAAATCCTTTTTCAATTTAAGAAACAAAAATAAAAAGAAATTAATCAAACAAAGGTACGAGGAAAGATGTTCGTTATTCAAATTGTTCAAAAAGATTTAAAGGTGACCGCTTTCAAAATGGCAAAGAATGTTGAAATCAACAGTTTGCGGCAAAAATATTAAATTGGGTGGTCACCATGACTGCGTAATACGAAAAAATCCATATACTTTGCAATTTAAAATACAAAAGCGAATGATGTTTCCCAAGGAGCTTATAAACAAGGCTCCACAATCTTGAAAAAAGTATTTGTTTTCTGATAAAAGCAAATATTATATTTTCGTCGGAAAAGGAATACATATACAGAGCAAAGAGGAGACACTGATCACAGTGAAGCAAAGGCTTTATATGCCTAGTAAAGGTAAATCTCTGAATTGATTGAATTCTTTAGACTACTCCATTATTGTAGTATTCTTCAGTCTTAAATAACAGCTACAAAGGTATTCAAGGAAGGAAATTAGTATTAGAATGTAAAAGGGCGTACACATATTTGCTGACAGTAAAGCAGCTATTAGATCCATAGAACATGTACATCATTTTTGACATTGTGTAGAAATCCAAGGAGCAGAAAACAATAATATTCATCGGTTGAGTTCAAGTGGAATCTTCGACGCGAAGACATTGGATATGTAAATAATAGACATGGATATGCTGAAGCTGCTGAAACAAATAATTTAAAAGAATTCCAAAGCGAAATTGGTATTCTCCTGTCAAGCCAAATTAAAAAAAACCTACAGGGAGCAGGCAAAACTGGTCTGCTACAAGTATTCAGAGCACACTGTTTGTATTAAATCGACGCAGAATTTATTTTAGTAACATCATAGGGGCATACAACGGAACTTAATAGAACCCTAGTAAGCTATGCTTAAGGAAACTGCTTTTCAAATTAAATTTTTTTTGCTCTTAGCATGTGTCTAGGTAGCGGGAGTATTTTTTTTTCCTAAAATTATTTAAATTAGATCATATTGAAGTCGCCGTAGTCTAGTGGGTAGTGTGTTGGCTTATTAGACGAAAGGCCAGGGTCAGACATCAAAAACGAAATATGAAAAAATATTTCTTCGGCGCCTTCCTCTCAGCAGATTTCTGGCAAAAACTCTGAGAGTAAATAAAATTGCCATGTAAAGTTTCTCAAAAATCTGTCGTTCGGAGTCGACTTTAAACTGTAGGTCTCACCACTCATGTATAAAATTAACACACACAACATAAGTGGTGTGAGAAGCTAGGCCGTAATCCTGACTGAAGGGTTGTAATGGCCAATTATGTTATGTTATGTCATATTGAAAGGTTAGTTAGGTTAGGTTAGAATAATTTCCCATCACCGTATTCAGAGTTCCACGCCTTCTCCGAGAGACCTATTATAGTCCATTGGGACCCTTCATATAATAATAAAAATTAGGAAAAGGAGAACAGCGGGGAACAAAATTAAGAAAAGAAAAAAAGTTGGAAAACTACCAATAACCATTCCCATAGATCCAGTCAATCCCGTTTATGAACCCTATTAGATCATCAAGTCGGTAGCCATTTAAATCTATCAGTTCTTCAATAAATCGTCTACCTATCCATTTTTACCTACGCTCCTGCCGCCAAGCGCTATAGCATAGAAAATAAACCACTTTTTCCTCTGCTCCTTCACATAGCTTACAGAAATGTCAATTATCCCTATTCCATAAACTGATTCTGTGTCTAAAGGCGCAATGCCCTGTAGGTACACCTATCATAGCTCTTGTCTCCGGCCTTCTTGTGCATAGGATAACTTTCGTTGCTATAGGATTGAGCCCGCGCAATTCTACAATTCCTTCTATATTCTCATGCATGGTTTTAGGAGTGAATCAAACTTTTCAAAGAAAGAGCAAGAAGAAATGCTGATGATACGAATGTTACTAGTAGAGATTAAGATATGCAAATATGGAAATACAATAATTTCTATAAAGAGAATTTTGAAAATATCTGAGTCAACCATTCCACTATCGCTGAATTGAATGTTTATGGCCTATCATATATTATTGAATACAATTAATGAAAGATGCTTTAAATGTAAGAGTTCACGCGAGTGACTCTCCTTGTCGGAAGACGTTTATCATGAAGTATTTAAATTCTAGATGGACGTGGTGCACGATATATTTACAAGGTATTGTTAATTCGCGTTAAAAAACAAAATAATTCGAGAATTCTGAAATCGATTCATGTTCCTAAATGTTTTGTTTTAATTTGTTATTGTTATTGCAAATGTGTTGTTGGTTTTAACTTACATTCTGATTGTATTTGAAATAATAGGCGGTTGCATAAACGAAGGTGCCGAATAAAGCAACTTTACCGGTCCAAAAACGAATATTCCAGGCACGTTGATGACCCTGAAACCATGAAAAAATTACGTTTGTAATTAATAAGGAAAGATATCCATCCATAAAATGAACACAATTCAAACAATATTTTCATATTCGATTACATAATTATGTTTTTCCAAATCTTTCATTCTGCAAATACTTACAATGGAAGGACACAAAACATTGTATAGAGCATCCAAGGGTGCTCTGTAGAGGCGACGAATGGGATTAGTCAATTCTCTTTCTAAAGCGGGAACCGTTTTGGGTCCATGATGAAGTTCCAAATCTTTCAAATATTGTTTACGCCAGGCGCGTTCTTCATCGCTCATGCCAACGAGACGCTCACGTTCTCTAACCATGCGACCGGCGATGGCCATGGGTTTAACACCACCAGTTGGTGAAGCAGCCATTTTCTTTATTAATTTTCTACTGAAGTCAAATACAATTTTAATTAAAAAATAAAATAAAATTCGTTAAGATTCTCGTTTAATACACTTGCCCTGCTTAAGAAAAAAAATTTGACAATTTATGTCGACAGCCAGCTGTTTTTGATGAAGAGTGTCAAACACCCTGTGGTGTCAAATAAGAAGTGCTGTTTGAGAACAAACACAGAGATGTTATAAGTGAATCAATTGGAAAATAAATAAAAGAAGGGCACATATTCTATTACAATAATACAGAGTTACACGTACATATATTTAAATAAAATAAATTGAACGGTTAAAATTAAATTTTATTTAAAATGATAGAGCTCTGAATTTAAACAAAAATAAAAATAATGTGTGATACAAAAAATAGCACACATTATTGGAAATTTAAAATAGAAAAAAATCGAGATAATTGTGAGGTTAATCTGGATTGATAGTTTAACATTTTGTTTGTTCCTTTAAGGAGCATGGGGTTGTTACAAAGTATATCATGTAACGGTATTTTATTTCATTAATCAACTTTTCTCTATAAACAAGTGTTTGGACTACTGTTGTAGGCCTTGGCATGTTAAAATTGCCACCTTTTGTCACCTAGAAACGACACATCCGCTGTGAAAAACTGTTGGGTTGTTGTAGTGGATATATTGGTGAGGAATTTTGCATATTCTGGGCTAATATTTCTCAGTAGATGGCGTTTATTTGATTTTCCCATGATGTTCGTTGTAATATAAATCTTTTTTTCCCTTAGGGGCGCGATAGCTGGAGTGTGTATAAAATTATAGAAGCCCCTTTTTAAATTAAAAAAAAAAATTATTCTTCTTCTTCCTTGATGGTCCCAAGGGCCATTGCATCGGCTCGGTGTAAATCACGACTGGCTCATGATTGCAAGCAGTTTATAAGAAGCTTTGGACCTGATCGGATCTGTCTCTGCTGGATTCCGAGACATAGCGGTATATCAGGAAATGAGACGGCAGATGATCCTGCTAAATTAGGTTTACTTTCTAAGGGCAATTTGATAGTTTGGTCGTAAACCTAGAATCTGCCACTTCAACAGCCTTGTTAGTAGGTGGGTATAGAAGGAAGAGCAGCAGCACCTGGAGAGGGGGGGGATTCTATAGCGTTATTAGATAACGTTTGAACTGGTTTGCTGCTGGATTTGGATAAAGAAAGCGTGAAGGTTAGATTATTGACAACCATCTGGAACAAATCCCAGACGATTTACTAAAGGTTTGAAGAGGAATTGGAGACAATCGAACATCTTCTCTGAAACATTCCAGCCCTTAGTAGGAGCAGGTTGATAATCCGGGATAGGGGTCGCTTGTACAGCTAAGATTCGCTTTAGATAGCCGACATTAGGGCTGTCCTGAGATATATAATACGATTAAGCTGGTTAAGAGGTGTTACAACATCGAGGCTTACACACTGCTTCAATTTTTCTGCTTCTTTTCTCCTTTCTCCATCTATAGCAGTTTTTATCTCTTTTTACAACAAACACGATAGATAGGTCAGTTCGACCTCCGGGTATTGTACTTTTCTTGATGACTTCAGAAACCTAATCCATTTTTATAATTTTTTTCTCTTCTTCCGAAATCGAATTATGATTGCTTAGGTTTGTAGCCAAGCACTTTATCTACTATAAAACGTGACCTTTCCTTCTTCTGGTTACTATTTTGAAAATAATTTAATACCTAAAGGCGTAAAAAATCTCCTCCCTATTGATAAATAAGCAGAGTAAATAGATCTTCACAATTTCGAAAAGTTCTTGGAAGCAGACTCATGCGAAAACTATCGGTTTTTCCACTTGATAGTTTCAAAATCATCAATATGGTAAGGCTGCCAGCTGTTAAATATCTTTCATCTGAAGTGTCATTGGATAAAGACATCCGGCAACATTTTCTTACTAACACAATGCAGCTCTGAAACAATTTCGAATAGCGTTGACAACAACCGGATGAGAGAGAGAGACGGAGAGAATTTGAAGCCACAAACTGCACTACAGTTCTTGGGTGTTTGGGGGGTTGATTGGGGCGGCTGTTTGTGTAAAAAAAAGGAATAACTTTATGCTTAACATGAAGCCAACATTGGAGAGTCGAACCAGCGACGAACGATAGAACAACACACATATACACACATACTACGAACCAGCCAACATAACGATATCGAAACAATAACGAAGTCTCAGTTTAGTGCGTGAACCCTTCGACTGTGGATGTCTTTCGTAACCAAGACAACCGATAATTTATGAATTAAAATATAAAAAATGAAAAAAAATTGGAATAAAAATTCTGTTTAAAAAAAATCTGTGAACGCGTTTTACAAAAAAATCTAAAACAAAAAAGAAAAAAATCTTTTTAAACACAAGAAATTAAAAGAAGTTTAGGTACGAAATGTGTGGCAGTTTATGCATTAAAATGTGAAGAGAAGTAAATTCTTTTTCCAAAAAAATCTAAATGAAAATTAAGAAAATAAAAGCTTAACGCTTCAAATATTTCAAAGCATAAGAAAAAAAAAAGAAGAGAAAACGAAAAGGAAGAAATTCTATGAAAAATTTGTTTTTGGTGGAGGAATTTTTGTATCCACCTTAAAAATGTATTTCTTTTGACGGTTTTCGTTTGGCAAATTAAAAATTTAATTCATGTATGAAGAATGAAAAAGTGCTTTTAAAAAAGTTTTAAAAATCAATCCAAAAAAATTCTTTTAAAACTAAAAAGGGAGAAAAAAATATTCAAGAAAAGAAGAAAAATTAAGGAAAAAAAATATTTTTTTTCTTCGAACAAAACGAAAAATCTCTGTACACCACAATTCCTTCATTGTAACGGCCATTGCATATATACACGCACACACATATGCACACATACACTCACTCAAACGAACATGCTCTATACATATAGAAGTTTACTATAAAACAAGTAGCGCATAACGATTGTCGTCGTTAATGTCATATACTCCTCATCTATCGTATATCGTTGTCGTGGTAGTCGTAAATGTTGTCCTGCATACAGAAACAAAAAAAAAACAGCAACAACAATAACATTGTCATCATCATCATCATCATCATTATGCTTATGATTGCTATTATCATTGTAAACAGTTTAATTAGATCATAATTATCACTAAGAAAACAACCTTTGGCTTATTTGTTGTTGTTGTTGTTGTTGTTGTTGTTGTAGTTGTAGTTGCTGTTGCTGTTGTAGTAGCAATTGGTTGTATACGAATCCGTAGTAGTAGGGAGCGAAAACGTGTGTGTCCTGCAGACGAGCCTTTTCATACCGTTACACATCGGGCCTGCCGCATGGCGCACCCCCAAATATTAAAGTAACATTAACGTTTTGTATTTGTCGCAGCAATCGTAGTAGTAATTCGAAAAATTGTGCCGCTTTTTAATCTAAAGCCGACTTTTCTCTTTGCTGTGCTTGTTTCCTCTCTCACTTGCACTCTCTTCGTTTTCTTTTTTGCTATTTTTCTTTAAATACTTGTGCATTTTGTGTGGTGCATAAAGCAAGAGTATCGAAAATATGTATTGAGCGGCTAAAATATTTTAAAACTCATTTAATTTGTGTGCTCCATGAAATGCCATTACACTTCTCAAACTCGTATTATCACCACAACCACCAGCACTACCACTAGTACTTTGTATCTGTAACGTGTTATTAATAGTGTTGCCATTGCGGTGCATATTTTAAAATGGTGTTTGTTTTCTGTAGAAAAATTAAAGTTTTTGGAAATTTATTTCAATTTAAACACAATAAAAAAAAAATAGAAAAATTTAGCAAACATGGGGAATTTTTCAATGGCTTTTTACACTTCGAAGTGTAGAATAATAAAATGTCAGATCAATTAACAATTTTTTTGGGAAATTTCTGTGCAATCATGACGTGTGAAATCGTATCATATGAAGCGTTATTTTGCTTTGAAAATTCAATTGTTTAAGACAAGTGTTATCGAAAGGTGGTTATATTGCTAACTGATATGCACCACAATTTTCTTTTTATCTCATACATATCACTGTCATTGTAGCATGACATTTAATAATTAAGGCAATGCATGTCACTTTCATATAGGCTGCCAGACCATTGCAATGACACCCCTAAAATAAATGCATAATTTCAAATTGATCTGAGATAGTCGAAGTACCATGGGGAACATTGCCAGCTCCATATTGGCTCTGGTAAGGTCATAAGCAATGCAATTTCCAACGATATCTCTGAGTCCCCCGGAACCCATATAAGAGTTATCTTTGAATGATACATCATGGACAAGAATAGGTGTTTAAATTATGTTCGTTATGGCCTCAACTGAAGTCTGGCTATTTAAGAAAATCAAAAGATTTTTCCACTGTAGCTTAGTAGGCAGTGTGTTGGGTTAGTAGGCGTAAGGTCACGGTTGAAATTGCAGGTCAGACATATCAAGCAACACGGAATATGAAAACAATATTTTTTCGGCAACTTCCTCTCAGCAGATTTCTAGCAAAAACATTGTCATGAAAAGTTTCTCAAAAAACTGTAATTCGGAATCGACTTTAAACTCTAGGTCTCACCACCCATGTATAAAATTAGCACACTCAACATAGGCAATGTAAGAAGATAGGCCGTAGTCCTCGCTGAAGGTTTGTAATGACTAATTATGTATGTATGTATGTCTGTATGTAAGAGATTTTCAATGAAAATGCCTCCACCCAGCAAACAATCACCAACCGCTTTGAAATTGGTCAAAAAAATCGCTTAGAAAATTTCATATTGGAACACTAAGTAAAAATACCACAGTCCACCCTGTCACCTATCTTACAGTTATCGGTAAAAACCTCAAGGGCTTTATTGAGATCCTAAGGGTACTTCTGGTCTAGTATCTAGTTGGAGTTCTGAAATCGAATGTCCAAATACGAGTTTGGTTTTGCGTCAATGGAATATGAATGACCAAAGGATTGGAAATCAAGGAGCTAAGGTACATTGTCATAAAAAATAAGAAACAGAGTTGAAGATAGACAAGAATCTTGCAGTACATCTGGATTTTGCATGAACTTATGTGATGGAATAGGATCTATAATAACTCGTATAATACAAATCCTGAGAAAGAAATGATTTCTGACAGCCGAAGCAATAGTAGTACCACAAACCAAATATGCAATTTAAACTTTGACAATTAAAATGATCACAGAGAAAAATATGCTTCAAAAAATATGCTCTTAAGTGTGTGTGAGAATATAAGCAAAGTGTTGATTTAAGGAAAAGCAAAAAGCAAATAAAAATATACAAGAATTTCCATACACAGGAATTGAAAATGTGAAATATGCTCGTATAGGCAAACATATGCTACTTAAAGTGACCGAAAAAGGTTTGAAAATAAGAAAATGTGAACATAACCTATGCTTAGAGAAGTAAAAAATCTAAAAATATGTTTTGAAAGTTAAGAACGTACATACATACTACATGTACATGTAAATGCATATACGCATATATGCAAAAATATGCTAATAAAAGATAAACAAAAATTTTAAATTTATGATGGACAAAAATTAAGATATGGTTTCAGAAGTGTAAAGTGATTTAACAAAGATATGACGAGTTGAAAATATTAAAAAATATGCAAAATAAGCTGAAAATATTACAATTTTTATTAAATTTAAAGAATATACAAAAAATGTAATTTTGTAGATAACGCTGGCTGACCAGACATTTGGCTCATAAACCAGGCTATAATTTATTAAATCCGATCCTAGAACTGCTGCATCACCCCTAAATCTTCAAGATTTCATAACCTAAAAATTTTATTTACTACCAAAACCCCTTAGAGTAAATAAAATTGCCATGGAAAAAGTTTCTCAAAAAATCTGTTATTCGGAGTCGACTTTAGGTCCCGCTACTCATGTATAAAATTAACACACACAACATAAGTGGTGTGAGAAGCTAGGCCGTAATCCAAACTAAAGGGTTGTAGTGGCCAATTATGTATGTATGTATGTATTACAGGGCAATAGGTATAGAATAGATCGTTTGCTTGCAGTACTACTTTAGTATTTCTATACAACAATAATAATAACTTTCAATCCTATCTTGTCTACTGTTTCAACTGACTCTTGGCAATCCATCTATAAATCTATTTACCTTGTTGCCAGTAGTAGATTAAAATTATGTCCATGATTTAACTTTTTTCCATTAACTCGTATGAAACCAATGCTTACTTACTTAACTGGCCATTATAACCCTTTAGTCAGGATTATAACCTAGATTTTCACATTTCACTTGGTAAATGTGTTAATTGTATTCTTGTGTGACGGAGATCTACATTGGAAGCCAACTTCCAAGGACAGGTTGAGGATTATTCTACTGTAGCACGTTGCCATCTATGTTTCCTTCGGATCAACGCCCAATTTGAACTATAAATTTGCTACTATTCGGGCAAGATTTAGGCAAATACAGTTCGATTACATGATTTCTTATTAGAACATTCGATTTTAGAATTCGAACTTGGGACTGTTTCGGAACTTTCCGTATATTTAGACCAGAAGTACCAAATTGTTAGACTTTCTTATAGTTTACCTCACTACTGCAGTGTTTTCCAGGCAAAGGTCATGGTTGTTTTAAAAGCAGTACAATGTTTGTTGGATGGTGGGATTTTCCCTGAAAATTTTTTGATATACTCGGGCTACTAGGCTGCGATTAAGTCTTTAACGAATGTAGTTCTAACATCCGTCCGACAAAAGTACGTAGATATTCCGATTGCCTCAGTTAAATTTCATATTGTGCACTCGTTTTACATGAAGGCTAAAACCCGTTGGCAGCAAGAGGGTATGTGTAATATTACTAGACACATATGGATAAGAAGAAGACTCCTATTCTTAAATAGCATAGCATTGCATAGTACAATAACGATTCTAATGGACCATTGTCCTTTTGATAGACATGCCGAAAATTCTTGGCATTTCGGCAAATGACTGCTGCAGGAGCTGAGGTTCTGGGAAGGAGGAAAAGACTGTCTTTCGCCTAATGTGTCAGTGGTCTGCTCTTGTCATAAAAAGATGGAGGTTTTTATCTTCCACTTCCTGGCATTCTTAATTGAGCTCTTTAGTATAAGGATTGCTGCAATAGCAAGCTTTATTTTGGACTTAGGATGGTTTTCTCTAAAGAATGTTTTGATCACCGTGTTGAATATTGATTGTGGTATTACAATAAGCCTAAGTGGAACCTCTTTCTTCAAGAACTAACCTAATGCTACATTCCAACACGAGCAGCAAATCATGAAGAAGTGTTTGTTGATTAGTAGGAATATAGGGTGCAAACAGCCAATAATTCCAGTCTTATTAATTGAAATTAATAAACAAATTTTGTTTTTGTTTTTATTAAATTGACCTTGAATTTGAATTCAAGGAAACTTTAATCAATTAAACGAAATGCTCAAGCGATTAAATAGAATAATTTTTTTTTATTTTTTTAAGAATTGAATTCATTATCGTGGAATAAAATTTAACGAATGCGTTGTATTCGATGCTTAAATTAGAAAAAAATAAAGAATAAAATACGCTAAGCCTGGATTATGAAATACAACATTTTTATCTTTTCAAATAACCTAACCTAACCTCACAATTCATAACAAAACCAAGGTTTTGAGAACTTTTTTGTACATTCATTCACTATGACATGCAATGGAATCGAATAATATCAAAAAATGGCAACTCTGAACCAGAGTAAATTAATAAAAACAACAACGACAATCACCAACAATAAATTTAAGATTCTAAAACGAATGACTTAAAAACGATGCATGCAGCTGCCTTGCTTCAACAACATCAACAAAACATATGAAACAACAAATGTACGAAAATTCGAAATATAAAGGAGAGTAGTTTTATTAAAGAGCTTGTAACTAAAGAGAGAGCACGGCAAAGAGAGTTAGAGAGAGAGAGACAAACAAAACAAACAAATCGTAAATTTTTGTCATAATATTTGAGTAACTATAACAGGAGAAAAATACTTATAGACACAGCAAGGCGAGAGAGTATGAGAGAGAGAGAGCACCGTTATTTTATATTAATTTAGAGAGCAACAGTTTCAAAATTTATAATAGAAACGATATGCTCGTATGTAGACTCATTTTAAATGATAAAAACCATGTGACCAAAGGACAACAAAAAAGAAAAACTTAGGAATTTATGAAAAAAAAATTCTTTTTTTTTTCTGTTAAGAATTAAATTTTACTCTAGTAATTAATAATAAGTTTTAATTAAAAAACAAAATGTACTTTTGGATGGGCATTTGTACATTTTTATTTTGCTTTGTTGTTGTTGTTTTTTGTTGTATTTTCAAGGTTATTCCATTTAGAAAAAAAAAGAAAAGCAAAGAAAAGAAAAAAAAGCATAAACGATGATAATTTTTGTTGTGTATGCTTAGGCGCATGCCACAATTTGTGTATGTATGTGTATGTGGATGAAAATTTTCGTAAATTTTCATTTACGCGCCTGTATTTTGAACAACAACAACAACAACAAATGTATTCAACTTATGTAGTGTTGTATAGCGTGTGTCCTGTTTTATTTCAATTTCATTTTATTTATTTCGTTCTACTCTTCTCTTCTTTCTCTTTTGTTAAATGAATTACTTTGCTTTGCTTTGCTCTTTGTCATTTTATTTAAATTTCTGTTTCTGTTTCTCTTGTAGTAATTGTTGTTGTTGTTGGTGTAGCTGTTGTTATTGTTGTTTTTATTGCATTTCATTTTGTAGTAAAACGTGCGCCCAACAAAAACATTTTGCTTCTTAATTTGATTTTTATTTTATTTCTCTCACTCCTCCCTCTCTCTCTCTCTCTCTCTCTCTCTCTCTTAGTTGTTATTATTAGCATTAAAGAAACATCGATGCTTTGTCTGTCCGTTGTACACTCTTTTCGTGTATGCCATGTTAATAATGTTTTCATATTGCAATACTCAACACCACCACCACCACCACCACCACCTTGCTCTTCATAACGTATACGTGATTTCTTTGTAGAAATATTGTCAATACTCATGCCTACCCATACTTACATATTTAGTATGGAAATATGCATGAATGCAAAAACAAATTCACAAATAATGCTTTAAAAATGTTTTTCGTCTCTTTCTCTCTCACTCTCTCTCTCTTATTGAATTGTTTTTTGTTTTACTACAACATACTTTACTTACTCACTCTCTTACTCCCTCTTTCTCTGAAAATCTTACATACACTAAGCTTAAAAAGTCTGCATACATCACTAAAAAATGATAAAAGAAAAATATGGCATGCTTAGGCTTTCATGTGCGTTCAAACAATACATTAAACTGGCATCAACCTTAAGTATAACTCGCTAGGGTTCTATCAGGTTCCGTTGTACCTTTTGTTACCACTTCTTTGTTAGTATTCCTTAGGCATAGTAATGTTCTCTTGCATCGACTGATTTTTGTAACAAAACGAAAGCGAAAAATAGAATGTCGTTGTTTTTGCCTAGAGCTAGTGGAATAAGACGGCTAAACGATTTATTATACTGCGTTCAAACCAATAGAGGTTCAGTGCCGGTAAGGATATCCGTCTTGCATATTACTTGATAAGTGACAAGGACCGCACAAGTTTGAAGTACGTATACTGGTGATTCGTTGAGTCTACCTATTTGGCTTGAAACGATTTCTATTCTAAAACAAGTCTTCCTTAACAAGTTATCCGCAGGCTACTTCTTCTTACCCCGATGCTTCAAATCACTCAAATCACTTCTCATTGTAATTGTGCAACAAAAGTTTAGATTCTCTCAAATCCGTTTCAATATGAAAAGGATGTCTGTCGGATTGAGCACATCTTTCAATGGCGTGAAGTTTCGCTTGATAGCATTTTGTGAGTTTTTGTATGTGCTTTGAGTATTTTCTTCTGGCATCGAATACTTTGCTTCTGTCCTGCTATATGTATAGTCTAGTAGGTAGTGTGTTGACTTATTAGACGTGAGGCCACGGTTCAATGCCCAAGTCAGACACCTCCAATAGCATCTTCTCCGCAGATTTCTGGCAAAAGCTCTGAGAGTGAATAAAATTGTCATGGAAAGTTTCTCAAAAATCTGTCTTTCGGAGTCAACTTTAAATTGTAGGCCACGTCTCTGATGTATAAAATTAATACACGCAACATAAGTGGTGTGAGAAGCTAGGTCGTAATCCTAACTGATGGTTTGTAATGACCAATTACGTATGTATAGGCGGCAATTAAAGAGGGAACTATCATTCGCCTTGCGAGAATATAATGCCCTGTGATAAATCACAAGTTCGGCTTGTCTGTTATTAACCTAGCACTCTTTTTGGCTGTTGTTCTCACGACTGTATGCAATGGCAGGCGTCATTATAAGACTATTTCCCACGTTTATATCAAGGCATGTTCAAGGCAAGCCTAAACGCAAACCTTTTGCTTCATATATGCTTGCCTTAGTTATTGCAGTGGCTTTCGTTTTAAGTTACTGTTACAGTTACCTGTTATTAATTGATTTATTTCAATTGATTTAAAAAAAAAAAACCTTAAAGAAATTTTATTATTTAAAAAAAATTTTTAGGTTAAAGAAATGCTTAAAGATACGTACGTAGACTATTAATGCGTAGTGTACATGCATATAAGAATGAGAATGTTGTTTTCAAAATTTGGTTTTCTTGTTTCTACTACAATGCCTGGTGATTATTTGTTTTTGTAAAAGAAAATGGCCTCTCCCTTTCTCTCCCTCTCCTCCTCTCTCCTCATCTGTCGATCCCTCAAACTCATTATTTAATTGTTTCTCTTGTTTAATAAATCTCATTTCTAATCTAAGCATTGTCATCCATCCATCACACATTATGACTGCGTGTTATAAAAATCTAATCTATTTTGTATTGTTGTATGGTATTGTTTGTTGTCCATTCTTTGTCTTTACTTTCATTTAAATTTCTTTGTTTTCTTTTCGTTTGCTTTTGTTATTTATTCTGACGCAGCAAATCCCTTCTCCTTTTGAAGTTTTATTTTTTCTTCCCACATTCCTGCTGTGGAAATTAATCGGGAACATTTTGGAAACTGTCTTACATACAATTCGTGGTTCGTGTTCCGGTACGTGCGCTGTTCGTTCCTCTTTCGTTACATGAAAACGTGAAATTTGTTACACTCAGAAACAAAAAAAAAAAAAAATTATCGTTTAATAATCATATCGTATCGTCATTAACGAATGACTAACAAACATCCAATGGTGTTTCGATATATTTTTTTATGTCATTCGATTAACAGGCATAAAGTGACAATAACGAAAGGATTATTTTTATAAGGATTCTCCGAAAAAATCATAAATAAACAATAAAAAAAAATATTTATTTAAATTTGCCTTCGATACACTAGATCAATATCACAAAAATACAGGGTGTACCACTTTAAAGTTTAAATTTAAAAATTTAATAAAACAAAAACGTTTCGAAATTCTGCCAAATTTTTTTAATTTTGTTGTGAAGTACAATTGTTCCGGTTAGAAATGGAATATTATTTCATTCATATGGCTGCCGTGGACAATTTTCTTGCACTTTTTCGAGTGTATGGTAATGTATCTCGGCAATGACATCACGACAGTTGGCCTTTAAAAGCTCAATTGTCTCTGGTTGGTCGGCATTACAATTTTCTTTAATGGTTCACCACAGAAAATAATCCAATGGTGCCAAGTTGCAGATTTTTGACGGCCATTTTTTACAGATTTTTGATCACCATTTCGGCTAATTAAGCGGCCAATAAAACGTTTGACGCAATAAATCAATTGCGGCATGAAATGTGTAGCAAGTTACAACATCCAATTAAAATCAAACATCGTACACAATACAATACCATGAAGTGTGGGTACAAAAAATTTGGATATCATGGTGCGATAGGTGTCTTCCATTGACCGTAATGGTTATGCCGTCGTCTATTTTCAAAGAAATATGAGCCAATTATGCCTCCGCTCCACAGGTCGCTCTAAACTGTCAGTCGTAATGGGTGCATTGACTTCTGTAAGACCACGTGTGCGTTTCTTGAGCCCCAAATACGGCAATTTTGCTTATAAACATACCCACCAAGCTGAAAATGAGCTTCATCCGAAAAGATGATTTTTTTGGCAAAATCAATATCATCGTGCTGTTTCTCGTTGGTCCATCTAGCGAAGCGAAAACGAAATAGATGCATGAATATCCTTCAATTGCTTCAATTCTTGAACCAATTGAACTTTGTAAGGCGTCATATCGAGATCTTCTCTCAAAAAAACTGACGAAAACTTATGCGTAAAATGTTCAATTCTTGAGAACGTAGTCTATTACGTAGAGTGTTAGCTTATTAAACCTTAGGCCTTACATATCCAACAAAACGAAATATGAAAAAATATTTCTTCGGCGACTTTCTTTCAAAAATTTTGCCAGAAATCTGCAGAGATTTTGCAAGAAATCTGCTGAGAGCAAATAAAAATTGCTATGAAAAGTTTCTCAAAAATCTGTCCTTCGGAGTCGACTTTAAACAGTAGGTCCCGTCACTCATGTATAAAATGAGCACAACGTAGGTGGTGTAAGAAGTTAGGCAGTAATCTTGACTTGAGGTTTGGAATGACTTTTCGTAATTCCTTGACGATCCAAGAAGAGCCCTAAATTTGCAAGCAACTGGGGAATAAGCGATTGTATTTATTTCGGAATACTAAGTAAGGGACTGTTGTTCTGCTGCTTATTTACTTCCATGATGCTGAGGTTCCACATGGTTAATGCTGAAATTTGGTTTCTAGTAGTTCCAACTAGTGAAGCCCAGGTTGTCTTATGGACTATTTTATGCGAAAATAATGCCTCAACAAGGTTATTGCTTCCGCAAAAATTGGTTTAGCACCGATACGTTTTCATTTGGTCAATCAGGACTATGGGTACACATTACATGCTCAAAGTTTAAGTTGCTACCCACTGTTTAGTATTCTAATTGCCCATTACGACCTTTATATTGTTGCCAGGAATATTGCTAAGGGTTTCAAAGAGCGAACTGTACTTTTAGATTATCTCTGCGTTCATACCACTTCACTATAGCAATATTGTGACTCGGGGTTTAAATGCAGCCAGAATTATCTGCTCGCTGACATGTTGCCCTGCCCATCAAGTGCTTTTCACTGATCTGTCTAACAACAGCGCCATGCTGTAAAGGTGTGGAGGCCTTTCAGCCTGAATTCCAGACACTTGAGTACATCAAAATTTGTCTGTTTAGCTTCGGTCTTTCTCTAGTTGGTCAAGGATGCCTGCTTGAGATCATGCCTGTACGTTCTAAAATCCTATTTGTGAGTGAAATTTGTTACATTCCAAATATCGTTTCATTCTCTACGGTTTCAATAAGAAATTGGGTGTTAGTCGGCGTAGTTGGCTTATTAGACTTGAGGCCTTGGTTCAAACCCTAGGTCAGATATCTTGAACAAAACGAAGCATGAAAAATATTTCTTCGGCGACTTCCTCTCAGCGATCTTCTGGCAAAAACTCTGAAAGTAAGTAAAATTGCTATGAAAAGTTTCTCAAAAATTTGTCGTTCGGCATCGAATCTCGTCCCTCAGATAATAATATTAACACACCACAACATAAGTAGTGTGAGAAGCTAGGTCATAATCCTGACTGAATAGTGATCAATTATGTATGTATATTGTATGTCAGGGCCGAAGGTTGTTAGCATAAAGTCCAAAGCATATTCAATAGGGCTGATGTAGAATAAGGAGTTAGTACACCGTTTCAGTATTGGGCAGTCCCTTAAGTGTAAAACAGACACTATGTGTAGCCGTTTATACTTGGTACAAACGCTACGTTGTATGGATGTAAAATACTCTTGGCTTCGATGCTTGCCTTCAAACCATACCGGCCTGTAAGCTCTACCGGTAGGTGCACTATCGCCGTGTTCAAAGAACTTATTAAGCTCCCTCATCAGTAATACATTTTGGTCCTTTAGGGAGAAACATTGTTTCAAAATTAGAATCCTTACGTCTACTGGAACAACTAGTTTTTAAAGCCAAAAAACGTTACAGTGTTCCTAGTCCTTTCAGAGCCTCGCGTGATCAATATTTCAATCCTAGTGCACTCTAGTCAAACTAAAACAAAAAGTCTGTAAAATATTAATAAAAATTTTTAATTCAATTCAATTGAATTTAATTTAAAAATTTAATTCAATGTTCGAAATTTCTATTGGAAAAAAGAAAAAAAGAAGAAGAAAAAGGAATTAAAAATTGATTTCTAATTTGAGTTCGTTTGTTGTCTCCTCTCAGCAGATGTCTGTGTAGATGCAATAGTTTCATGCTCTCAAACTGTTTTAAAAATTT
This sequence comes from Sarcophaga bullata, assembly GCA_005959815.1. Lineage (NCBI taxonomy): Eukaryota > Metazoa > Arthropoda > Insecta > Diptera > Sarcophagidae > Sarcophaga > Sarcophaga bullata. Next base: position 2,423 of record QOCX01002140.1, on the reverse strand, counting down.
GTTTTTATTTTTTCATTCGTTTTTTTTTCTTCGTGTTTCTATTTTTATTCCCAAAAAATTTTTTGGCACTTTTTTCGCAAATAATTGTTGGGTTTTTTGTTGTTGTATATTTTTCTCATATTTATCCGTGTGCCCTGGACGGACAAGTGAGTACATGTTTAACAAGAAAAGGTCAAATTGAATTTGTCATCATCCAATAGTGAGTGGGAGCCCATACACAATTGCCCCTCTGCCACACTTTGTCATGTATTGGCATTTAAAACAGAAAACAGGGAGAGGAGATAGGAAATAAAACCAGTCGACATTGTTTGGAATTGTTTTTGTTTTTTTATTTTTTATTTTTTAATGCACAAATGCATACAAATGTATGCTTACTCATACATGCACACATACATAGAAAAAGAACCAGACAGGTCAAGCGGTTATCAAAATGGCTACAATTTTCAATTTTAAGTGTGTTTATGTTATTGTTTTTGTAATAAAATTTTCATTAATGGGTATTTCAGCGAGTTTGTTTTCTTTATTTTTCTATTCGCTATACAACGATTACAACGCATCATATAAAATTAAATTCTATTTCACGTTAATGAATTGAACGCTTAAAAAAAATAAAAAAATATTTCAAATTAATCACATGATTAGTTTGTTCAATTTATTTAAGCAAGATCAAGAATAAATTAATAAAAATAAAAAATTATTCAATTAATGAGACTGGAATTGTTGTCTGTTTTTACCCCATATTTCTGCTATTCTTCTTCCTTCTGCTATTAGGCTCGATAATGTGGCGCATTACCTTTGAAGGAAGAGATCTCACTTAGGCCAGAGTTTAGGCCATAGATATTCAATCCGTTTCTAAAGCCAACATACATACCTATCCTGGGCACTACAACTCTTCAGTCACGGTTACGGCCTAGCTTCTTACAGCACTTGTGTTGTGTGTGTTAATTTTATACATGAGTGTCGGGAACTAAAATTTAAAGTCAACTTTTCTAGGCAATTTTATTTCGCTTACAGAGTTTTTGCCAGTAATCTGCTGAGAGGAAGTCGCCGTAGAAATATTTTTTCATATTTCGTTTTGTTCGAGATAATTTAGTTAAGGTTTGAATCAAGGGCTCGCGTCTAATAAGCCAACGCACTACTTACTAGACTACAGCGATTTGAGAGGTCAGACACCTCCGTCTTTTTATGGCAGAAGCAGGGCACTGATACATGAGATGAAAGACAGACTTTTCCTCCTTCGAATTACCCAAAGACAGTTTCTTATAAGAATCGCTTTTGTGCGACGAAAAGCCATACGATTTAAAAACAGAAGTGAGTCGGTCCTCTTCTTCTTCATATGTGTCTAGCAGAGTTTAGAAATATTGCTAATGGCCAACAAGATTGAGTCTTCCTGTAAAACGTGTGTATAATATCCAATTTAACTGCGATAATCGAAATACTTATGCACTGTAACCTGTCGGAGATTGCAAGCCGCTTACCAGGCTATGTCCTAGAACCTATATAAAGATTGCGTTTGAATTATCCGAAATTTCACTGAAAAATTCTCGTCATTAGTGAACAAGGAAGGACGTTGATATTACAGTCGATAAGCACTCAATTGCAGCCTCGATGTCCGATTGAATCAAGAGATTTTCAGGGAAAATCCAACCACTCAATAAACATTGCGACGCTTTTAAAACACCCATGACCCCTGTCTGGAAGCTTAATATCAGAACCCTTAATAAATATACCCGAACCCCGACCTTACACGTCAATTCAAGGGTCCCATTTGAAATTCCCGAGTCTTGAAACCAGATGGTCTTCTAATTGGAATTCTGGAATCGAGTGTTTTTATGACTTCTTAAGATAGGAGCATACACTGTTGATCGGGACAGCTGAATACCATGAAACAAGATTGGTTCCACCTTCACTCGATAGATCCAGTAACTCAGGCCGTATGTCCTTAAAAAAAATTCCTCATACAATTTGTGTACCTAGTGTCGCAATCGTACACCGTATGAGTAGGGGCTATCACCTGGGTGTCGCTTGTATGAAAAACAAAATTCTGTGAAAGAACAAGTTTTAGAAAAAAAGAACTTTTTGATGAGTTTCTTCAGTATTTTCTAATAAAAGTTTGTATTCCAAAAAGAATAGGAATTTAAAATTAAATGATCAGACCTTCCTAACTTGAAGAAAGTTAAACACGTTAAAAAATCTGGCTCAATACCCTAACGGAATGCTAATGGCCTTTGAAATTTATTTTAAAAAAAAAGTTAATTTTGTTGTCAAAATCAATTTAAACTGTTTCTGTTTTACATTAATTTTTAGTTTTCTGACCTTTGACCTTCTTTAAAAAAAAAATAAAGAACATTGGAGTGCATTGCTTTGAATTTGAAAAACATGAAAACTTTATTGTAAGAAATCAAAACTAACGTTTTGAAGGA
>QOCX01002139.1:5972-24625 GCA_005959815.1 Sarcophaga bullata | reverse complement strand
TACTGCCACCGCCACCCGATGACTTTCTTGATGTAACATTCATTTGTTGCACTTGTTGTTGTTTTTGCTGTGATTCTTCATCAGCTGTATTGGTTTCATTGTCTGTTGTCTCTAGATCTTCTTCTTCGGTGGCCTCTGTACCAGTGCCAATGCCACCTTCAACTTGAGCCGAAGTCTCTGTATCTGAACATTTTCCATTAGCATTTGTAATATTCTTTGTTTTCGTATCATTTCCTTTACCATTACCATTGCCATTGCCATTGCCATTACCACTACCATTACCATTACCATTAGCTGTGCCATTATTACTGCCGCTACTGTCGACCTCTTCGATTGTCTCAACAATGGTTGTTGAACAATAACAGTAGGATAGATTAGTTTTAAGATCTTCACAAAATTGCTGTTGTTGCGCAATGCTTGCAATGCGCTCACGGGCTAATTCTCACATAAATGTCGGCTTTAGTTTATAGGCCCTCTTCCAGATTTCGCATAAGCATACGGTCGAATGGAAACGATAAAATATGGCCAATGGCATCGATACATGCGTTATGATCGTCCAGGCCCACAAGCCATAGAAATTCAATTGTATGGGATGTGATTCGGCTCGTGACTTTTCCAAAGTACTTATGGCCCACATGGCTAAATTCACCACCAGCATGAAGGTGACTATTTCACGTCCGGGTTTTTTGCGCATATGTTCGGGTGTAACAGCCTGACGGCGACTGGCATCCAATATGAACATGGTTTGGCAGGCGGTTTGCACTATGGATGCCAAAGCATTTAATGGCACCAGCCAATCATCACTTCGCAAAGAGAAATGACCCGCTATAACGGTAAATATATTGTATAAAAATGAACCAGTCTGGGCACCCACCAATAGTATATCATCCAAAGAAAAACTTCTATAGGCATCATATTGCAAATGGCGTATCTGGATCATGCCCACCAAAGTGGCTATGGTTGCTGTGCCATAAATAAACAATTCACATATGGTCACCTCCATGACGGCCAAGGCCACAAAATCTGGCCTTGATATTAAAACGAAAAACAATATCAAAGAGATTATGGTCAAGACCAAAACCAGAATGCCTACAAACAGGCCCTTATGGGCACGAGCACAATCTACGGAATAATGATGAGGTGATCGCTTAACTGGTGAACTAATCATATCTGGCCTTTGGGGTTTCGGCACCTGAGGCCTGGATATACCCTTCCACATGACATACAATATGGCGGCACAGATTAGCGAATACTCGATGGTACAGGGAAACAGGAATGGTGAGGCATCTTGCACCAAAGTACCCAAAATATTTGTTCTTCTACATTCGAATATTTGATAAGGACCCTTTAAGCCACGGGGCACTCTTACCAAAGCATTAGGATCCGAGGGTGCCAATATCGAATGGGCACGATGATGACCGGGTATACGATGAGATATACGCAAAGTACGATTCTCCACATTGTAGAACGTTAAGATCTCGTGTTTGGTTTCTTGTATTAAAACATTAAGCCACACGGCCAAATTGGTGCCAATCATATGCATTAGGCCAAAACGGGCAATGATTTTATAGCGATAGACTTTGATTTGCTATAAGGAATAAGGAAAATAAAACATGATTATTTTAAATACAAAAAATTGTTTTGTTTTTGTTTTTGTTTTTTTCAATAAAATTTATTTCTTTTATTGCTTAAAAGGCAACTGCGACTGCTTACCTCATTATTTAAAAATATAAAATACATTTGAATGAAAATAAACGCCATACGGGTGGCTGGTGTTAAAGCCAATAAGACATTGTGGCATTTGGTGTCTGGATTCAATTCGAAATATTGACCAAATTCTAAGCCCGAATAAATCATGCTGCCAATGCCAAAAGCTTTAAAGAAAGAAAAAGCCAAGAAAATATTTTTGTTTTTGTTTTTGTTTTTGTTTTTTATTTTTTTAATAAAAAAAGATACACTTTCCAGCCAAATAAAAATGAAAATAAAAATAAAAATAAAAAATAAAATAAAACTTCCCCTCCAATAACAGGATGCCAAAGAGACAAATTTAATTAAATGCTGCAGAAGCATAGATAATGTCATGTTTTCCAGATATTTTAGGCAATAAGCAATACAATACTAAGGACTCCTTAAGTTTCTCTTACTACTACTACTACCACTACCACTTCCATTCTCAACTTTCACGAAACCAAAGGACAATTTTTTTGTTCTTCTTCTTCTTCCTCTTTGCCAAATATCTTACAATAACAGAACCATAAAAGTATCCATTAAGGCTTTAAGGAAAATTTTTGGTTGAAAAAAATACTATGAGGAAACCTTTTTAGTCCGGACATAAATTAAGTGGAAATAAAAGCACGCCAACAACGTTGATAACAACGTCGACAATGATAATGATGATGCCAATGATTACTCCAATTCAATTGTATATTTCATGTACTTTACTGCTAATGTCACTATTTTTTTGTTGTTATGAATGAATGAATGAAAATTATATCTGCGTTCGAATTTCAAGTGATGGTAATAAAATTAAGAGCATCAGAGTATACGTATGTAACAGTCTAATGGGAAGTGAATTAAATGTGAAGAAATAAAGGAACTATATTTTAGGCAAGTCATTCACTAGACAAAAGTGGAATTAGGTGATGTATGAGATTATTTTTGTAAAGCTTACTTAAATGAATTTTTCGTAAATCTTTAGTTTTCACTTTAATGGTGTTAAAAGTTCATAGAACTTTCTGGGTAAATGTTTAGTTTAAAGTATAAATGCTAATGCCAATTGCCAAAGGAATAAAGGTGTATTAAGATTCCTTTAAATGACTTTGATACTCTATATGGAAACGGCATATATAAGCTTCTTGACAATAGTATGGTGCCAGTTAAAGAAAATTTATATGTTACCAGTTGCCAGGCAAAATCTCTGAGAGTAAATACAAACTGCCATGAAAGACTTTCTCAAAAATCTTTAGTTCGGAAACAACTTTAAACTGTAGGTCTCATCACTCTTGCATAAAATTAACACACACAACATATGTGATGTGTGCGGCTAAATTCTGAGACAAATTTTCTTTTAATTTTGATCAGTTATAGAGCGACTGCAGAAATATCATTGAAGCCTAATTTCGTTTTAATTCAATGTATTTGGCCCTTTAGACTGAGTAGTATAGGTAAATGGACCATTTTTGTGATAACGTACTCCTTTAAGATCGATACTTGGACTAAAACAATCACACCGAAGATTAGGTCTTCCAAAACTGTACTCAATTGATTCCCAATACATAGGACAGGGTATAGCAATCTATGTGACAGCAAATTCCAATGTGGCTACTTTGCTTGTATATTTTCGAATTAAGATTAGTAAGAGTAAGTTTGGGGTCGCCGTAATTCACTAGGCAGTGTGTTGCCTTACTTGATGAGACTTTGTGAGTTCAAACAACAGCTTTGGGATCAAAAAAAAAGAAAAAAGGAAAACAAATTGTTTCGGCAAGCTCCACTCAACAGTCTTTTGACAAAGGCTCTGAGATTTAAATAATTATCATGAAAATTCATCTCAAGCCTATCATTCGAAGTCGACTTTAATCTGAAGTTCTGCCCACCAATGAATAAAATTAGGGCACACAAAATGGGTGCTTTAGACGACCTCCTCTCTTTAGTCCATGAACAAAATTAGGGCACACAAAATGGGTGGCGTGAGAAGCTAGATTGCAATTCTGGCTATCGGGTTGTTAATAACCAATAAAGTGAAAGAAAGCAAGCTGAGTAAGCTGAGTCTAGTAGATAGTCTGTTGGCATATTAAACAAAGATTTTGCCATTCACTCCTGGTCAAACATCTCGAATAAAACGAATATAAAAAAATATTTCTATTAGTAACTTCCTCTCAGAACTCTTCTGGCAAAAACAGGAAGTAAAATAAAATTCCCATGAAAAATTGCTCAAATTTGTCATTCGGAATCAATATTAAACTCGTGGAGCACAAAACATTGGTGGTGTGAGAAGTTACCTAACTAGGGAAGTAGGTAAACCTGAGTGAACTGAAAGAGTTTGTTAGAAATAATAACGGTAATGTTTTGTTAGATTTCGAAGCATGTAAAAATTCAAAGAAATTAACAGGCAGATGAACTTTCAAGGAAGGAAAATTACATGCTCCTTATACAGCTAAAACCTTACTGTGGCATGGAATAAACATTTTGAAAGGATTCGATTAGCAAAAAGGAAGATAAAGGAAGAATTTTGGAAAATCAAATGGGATTGAGACACTCTAAAAATTTTCTGCGAAGGATAATGTCTTTCCAGGCATGATAGAACAAAAACCAAAAAAAAAATCAAGAGCACATTGGCAAATAGGGAACAAGTGATCCTTACTGATGTCGATCAGAATGCTACGGTTCATTACGTATCCTAAGGTGCAACAAAGTTGCAAAAGATATTATAGAGTTATCTCATACCGGTCCAGACCCGAATGGTTGCAATACTTAAGTATGCTCAATGACAGTAACGAACGAATATATAAGTTTTCACGTAACATTTTGCTCAGGTATGGACGTTTAAGTGACAAAATTTATCCTAATTCAGTCGTTTTTCTTGAATGTTCATCAATTTAGTAGAGTACTACACAATTATGGCACACGAAAATGGTACTTTTGTGGAGTTAAAAACCCTTTATCGAGTGTAGGTTTGCCACATGTAAACCTTGAAACTTGCAATCGTACTTCGATTATCTAAGAAGTATCTGAATTTCAACGTTGTCAGACGTTGGATACGAAATGTCCACGAATAGGCGGGCTAATGAGATGATACGAATTTTTCATTTCAAGTTTCTAAAAACATGATCACAATGTACTTCTATAGCTTCCATAATGACTTAATAAATATACATACATATATACGTATACTTATACTTTAATATTAATACTTATACCCTTCCCCCAGCTGATCAAAGCCAGATGACCAATTAAGTAAAAATTTAATTAATTTATAATTAAAGTCTACCAAAAATGAAAAAATTCAATATTCTTTGCTAAAATTAAACTTCCGTATTTAAAGAAACAAAAAAAAAAAATAAAAAGGATCCAAAGCAACAAAAAATCGATTCGATTTTCATTTCATGCATTCACTTCATTTGACTTACCCACAGCACCCATACGTAAATAGAAACTGCCATAATGATGCTGACGTCCTAGAGGAGACAGCAATGAGGGACGTCTGGCTGATGGCACTGAAGATGGCATACGTCTGTTATGCATCGAATTACTATCCGTATCCGATTCATCCATACTCTCCGAAGCACTTGTCGAACGTGTTTTGGATGATAATTTTGTAGGTGATGCTAACAAAAAAAACGAAAGAAAAAAACGAAAAGAAGGAAAGGGAAGACGTTGTGAAATAGACAGATACAAAGTGAATTGTTTTTTTTTTTTTTTTTTTTTGTCTTCTTTAATAACATTTTGAATGGCAAACAAATCAACAAACAAATCAACAAACAAACAAACAAGCAAATATTTACCAATATTGACAGGTATTTTAGGGCGACCCCATAACAAAGTGGCATACATAAATAGCAGGAATATCATGCTGCCAATGTACAGATACAAATAATACACCTGCAATGAAATGAATAAGAATTAGTAAAACAGCAACAGCAACAGCAACAGCAACAGCAACAGAAATGAAAGTCAGTTGATATCAGAAAGTCACAAAATGTTATGAAAAGCAAAAATCAAAAACCAAAAATGAAAAGAAAACGAAACGAAAACAAAATATTAAAAAGAAATTTACATGTTAATTACCATACATATGAAATACAAATTTATTAAGTTACAACAACAACAACAGAACAGCAACATAATATTATTACTTCAGCTGCCTATGGCATCTGTAAGAGACGAAAGCACAGGAGATGACTTCATGGCACATTTGAAGTACATTTGAGTCACAGAATTGTCTATGCCAGTGTGTATGTGTGTATAATAAACTTGTACTCATATTTTACAGAAGACTGTCTACAAAGGATGTATACGTGCTTGTGTATGTATTGACTTAGTGTGGAAACTTTGTTTTTAATCACATTTCAAAGTCATAAATGTAATGATATTAGAGCGATAATAACGAAAACACTATTTAGAATGCTGTTTCTTAAGGGGGTTGTTTGCTATACCAAAAAGGCAACAATTGTTAGAGTTTTATGGCATTAAACCTTTACCTTACGAATTATTCATACCTAATTTATAATTTTATTAACGAATTGTATACGTTTTTATGCGAGTGGTAAAGAAATTCTTTAAAATTTTGTCGTCAGTAGTTTAACAGATATAATAGCGACAAATTTTATTATTTAGAAACGCATTCAGAAAATGTAATTAGAAAGGGTTGGCGTTTATTTAATTGCTAAATGCTAGTTAAGATACAAATTATGACCTTTGCAGAGACGCATATACCTTAAAAATTAGATCATAAATTCAAATTAAAGTTTAATTTTTTTCAAACTAACAAAGTAGAAAAATAGAGAATAGAGTAGATGTGGGCAACAGAGAGAGAGTAATTTATAGGCCTTTGCCCTTGAGTACTAATCGCCATTAATTGTTTTACCCTTTTTAAACTAGTCAATGTGGATTTTATCATTTTCATTCGAAACAAAGCGCTATAACTGAAGTCGCCGTGGTCTAGTAGGTAGATAGCGTGGTGGCTTGGAATGATAACATACCAGATATAACTCATCGCAGAGTGCTAGACTGAAAGAAATTATTCCTATAAAATACATGGTTCGCATCCCTTAATAGTGAATACATTACAAGCCTATATCATGACTTATAGCGGAACCTAAATCAGAGCTCTAAGCATTACTTGTCTGTCAAAAATTATTCTGCCCATACAAGTTATATGAAGCAAACCAAAATAGTGTGCCATCAAGGCTTTTTATTTAGAAAATTCGATTCTGTGGTCTAGTAGGTCGAGTGTTGGCTTATTAGACGTGAAACCAAGGTTCAAACCACAGATCATACATCTCCAACAAAAATAAATATGAAAAAAATACATATTTCTTCGACGATTGCCGATTTTCGTTCAATGAAATTCCTCTCTTTGGTAAGAAAAATGCTAGTTTTGATTATTATTAGGGAATTGAAGACCAAACGATCAATATTGTTTTGACGTCTCTCTAATACTGATAACTCAGTTGGATTTTTTTTTTTTTTTTTTTTTTTTTTTTTTTTTTTTTTTTTTTTTTTTTTTTAATAATTCAGTTCATACATCTCCAACAAAACAAAATATTTCTTTGCTGACTCTGTGAATAAATAAAATTGCTCTGAAAAGTTTTTAAAAATCTGTCGTTCGCAGTCGTCTTTAAACTTAGGTCAGGCCACTTATGTATAAAATTAACACACACAACATAAGTGGTGTGGTAAGCTAGATCGCAAACTTGCTGAAGTTTTGTAAAGATCAATTATTTATGTATGTAAGTGTATTAGTACGTAAACCCAATATCACCTTTCTTATGCATCGAATCACTGTGGAACCGAAACTGCTGTAATGTTTCTGCTATCCTTTGGTGGATCGATGATTTGCTACCGGTAACGAAACGACGCAAAAGTCCAGATCCAGCATACAACGATAAATATTTACCCGACAATTACCATTGTAACCGCCATAATGATCAATTAAAATTAAAAATACAATGCCATGTTAGATGTCTGTAACTTTTACAGTCCCTTGTACTGTTAATCTCTGATCGGCCAAATCATTAATTTTTTTTAATTTTTCCAGGTGCAGAGACATAATATACGACATTTTCCATGCTTGTATGGAATCTTTTTACTATTGAAATTGATGATGCAGAAGTTCTTTAGTTTTTTTAACTTCCTACACCACCCATGTTGTGAGTGTTAATTTTATCCATGAGTGGCGGAACATACCAGTTTAAAGTCGACTTCGCAGTACAAATTTTTGAGAATCTGACAATTTTTTTTTTTTGAGTTTTTTTCCGAAAAGAGAGGAAGTCGTCGGAGATGAGATTTAATCCAGCACAAACTAAATGATACTACTTCTTCCCTTGTAATTGTTCCTTAACAGGCGCCTACTGACAGATATCCATTGATTAAAGTCGAAAGATTTAAGAAATTTTTGGCCTATTAACGCGCCCTACGTATGAGATGAGTCAACAGCCTTTTACAATTATTTTAAATACCCTGACGTATATGCCTATAATTTCGTAGCTAGGCTATCTCAAGTAAATTTTTGTGAATCCACAACCCGAAATCCTGCAAGACTATCGAAGAATATCGAACACTACATCGCTCTGAATCTAACAAAAGATTGCACATACGAAAAACCCCTTGTCCCCCCTTTTTTATGGCGTAGATTTCTGTTTGAAAAACAGTTGGATAGACAATAGGCAGTGGTATCAAGACAGAAATTCACAACAACTAACAAAACAATTTAAACGATTTCTGTTAAGATTTGAAGAAAAATTATTTGTGTTTTTTTGTGCTCTTAAACTATTCCTAGTTTATTTCCATCAGAGATCATGTACGTTCAAGATATGTAAACACTTTTTTATTTCACAGCTTCTGAACTGGTGGTCAAATGCATAATGCTTTGACCCTAAAAATCATGCAGAGATCAAACTTGTGATTCAATTTTTTTTTCAGACAAAGAAATTTTAAAAACCAAATTCGATGACAGTTACTGTCATAAAGTCAATGTATTTCTTTGTAGTTGTAGTTGTTTTTTTTCCTTGCTTTTTTTATAGCTTTCATAAGTCCATATATTTCGATTTGTCAACTCAAAACTGAAAAAACAAAAACTCCACCTGTGTACCACAAACAGTAGCAAATGAAAAAAAAAGAAAACTAGAATACGTAGCTGACGTGGTGACAAACACTCATAACATATCATTCAAGCAAGGATATTATCCAATAGACGAGTATGTGTGCGCTGCAGCCTGTTACCTTTTCAAAAAAATTAATGTCGTAAGCAATTGAACATGACATTTAGCTGGCAGGCAAAATGTCGCCATGTAACAACAGCATCCGAAAAATTTACAAACGTCAGATACATCAGTAATGCAACAACACACATGCTTATAAGCACATATACATATGTATGTAGATATGTACTCCTACAGAGACAACATTTCGTGTTGTTTTGCCTGTTGAACGACAACTTTACCTATGGTATATTTCGGTACGAGTACACAAATCATTCTAATGCCCTGGCTGCGAGATTGCCAAAAAATAAAAGAAAACGCCAAAAGAGAAGAGAGAAAATAATTTTCGGTTCTTCGGTTGATTAATTTCCGGCTTAAGAATGGCAAAGTCAATGTCTGCTTAACAACCAATACAAGCAACAAATACAAGATGGTGTTGCTCTCACTATACTACGTGGCGGCAAACATAGAAAAGTTTATTATTAAAGTACTTAAGAAGATAGATTCACAATTTATGTGTACATTTGAGTACTTAAATACCTTTATTGGCTTTACCATACACTGTGCCTTTACCAACCATATTCTGTGCCTTTAGAAGAAATTAATCTCAATTATTTATCTTTACATTTATTACCCCCCAAAAACTTTTCTTTATTTTTTATGACACTACCTACCTAACCACCTACCTACATACATAAATATTTAAAATTATAATCATAGTGGAGGTGTGTGTTGTCCCAACATAGTAGTAGTCTTCTTCTTGTCATAAAAAGGTGTTTAATATGCACAGTTTTATTAGAGCGTATGCAAATGCTTTTATGGCTTAAAGATATTAAATGTTATAGTTTTACCATATCGTGGAACTCCAAGTCAACATTTACCAAAAAATTTTGTGCATTTATTGTTCTTAACCAAACAATTTTTAAATGCTCATCATAAAATACAATTTAACTTACCTCGTAAAATGATGGCGGTATGTAAGTGGATATAACTTCTGCCATTGGAAATGCAATACCCATAACAACCAATATTTTGCCATACAAGGCTGAGAATAATGTAGCCAAAGCATCACCACTGTAAGAAAGAAATGAAAATAAATTGTAATGAAGGCAGAGAAAAAAGTATAAATTTTAAAATGTTTTATGGATTGAAATATTATGGTATATGAACATAATATTTCTTTACATTTGCCAAACGCATGTACTTTAACCTCCTTTCGTATATTTTTTCACCAAATATTTCAATTTCCTACCGTTATAGACGTACAATAAATTCCAATCTTTTAATCATTTAGAAAATTTGACTGAAGTACTATTTTGGAAATATTTTATTGCAATATTATGACCTTGGCAGCTTTAATGTAATTCAACAGCCTTTAAGGATATACTACGCATGTAAGTAAAAATATAAAAGCCGTAATAATATTTACAATTCCTCTTAAACCATCATTTGTGGTCTGAGCAGTTTAAGAAAGCCGAACAGTTTTTACAATTATCATCCATAAGACTTCAAAGTTCCTATTTATATCGTTGCCCAACATTCGTAAGATTGAGAAACCAATATTATGGGGTTGATATCATACCAGATATAACATGTCTCAAAGGGCTGGACTGAAAGAAGTTAAGGAAGTTTGTATAAGACACAAACTTCCTATAAAATGCATGTTTGATATCCCTTAAAGATGAGCACACAACAATCCTACATGATGACTTACAGTCAAACCTTAATCAGAGCTCTAAGCGTTACTTGTCTATCAAAAATTCGCCTGTCCACACAAATTATTTGAAGCAAACCAAAATAACCAAAAGCTATAACAGTTACTGTCATAAAGTCAATGTATTTCTTTGTAGTTGTAGTTGTTTTTTTTTTCTTTCTTTTTTTTATAGCTTTCATAAGTCCATATATTTCGATTTGTCAACTCAAAACTGAAAAACAAAAACTCCGCCTGTGTACCACAAAGAGTAGCAAATGCAAAAAAAAAGGAAAACCAGAACGTACATACATACGTGACGTGGTGACCACCAACACTCATAACATATCATTCAAGCAAGGATATTATCTAATAGATCAGCATGTGTGTGCTGAAGCCTGTTACCATTTCAAAATTACTTACAGCCAAACCTAAATCAAAGCTCTAAGCGTTACTTGTCTATTAAAAATTCTCCTGCCTATACAAATTATGTGAAGCAAACCGAAATAACGTTGTATCAACGCTTTATATTTAGAAAATCCAATTTTGTAGTCGCCATAGTCTAATAGGTAGAGTGTTGGCTTATTAGATGTACGGCCTTGGTTCAAACTCCAGATCACACATCTCCAACAAAACGAAATATTAACAAATTTATTTTCGATATCTGCCTCTCAGCAAAAACTCTGAGAGGAAATAAAATTGCCATGAAATGCTTTCACAAATCTGTCGTTTGGAATCGACTTTAAACTGTAGATCCCGCCGGTCATGTATAAAATTTACACACACAACATAAATCGTGAGAAGCCAAGTCGCTATCTTGACTGAAGGATTACCAATTATATTTGTATGTATGCAGATATTCCATATTGTGTAATATAGAACAGAGTAACAAACGAGCACGAACGGTGTAAAGCCCTTTCGTCTGAAGAGCAGTCAAAAGTAACAATTTAAAAGATGCTATTGCTCTGCGAATGATGCACTGTTTTATGCTGTTTGAGAACCGATAACATCGTAGTACCGTTCTCCTTCAAGAACTGTGAAAATCACAACATTACAGTCAAAACTCCATTGATTTCTGTTGTTATTTTGCTTCTGGTTGCCATGTTGCTCCATTAAGGCGATTTTAGGCAGTAGCCTATTTGGAGCATCCCATTGACTACAAATATCATGCATTTTGACCCGATGGAACTATTTTTTGTAAAGACATGTGAAGTCTCTCATAGACAAGGATAAGTCAGTCACAATTCTAGCTGAAGGAAATAATATTACAGCTGCCTTTGGTAAATTATCAGATAAAATGCTGGCAAAAGTTTGATAAAGTTAAAGCATACGAATTGAACATCTACAAAATAGAACGTTTACATAAATTAATCTTTCCAATTAAACTTTCATTATTTCAAATTTTCTGTATGTTCTTTATATAAATATTCGAAATTGTAAAGTGCTTATAAAACCCACGTTGAGCTTTACGAGGCACAATATACCAACGTAGAACACTGTTGATATCCTGTAGCATTAAGAAAACGTTCAAGGGTATTCTACTTCATATGCTCCATTTCAAAAATTTTATTTTCAAAGATGACTTAAGAGCCAGGCGATCAAATTCATACTTGTTTTTAATGTAAATGAAAGTGTTAGAGACTCGATTGCTCTTAATCGCTTTCCGTTGAATTACTTCCATGTTCTTTCGTTCTTTTATGGAATCAGGACTGTTAAAAAGCATCTTCCTCATACTTTCATTAAAGAAGTTTTTCTACTTAGGCTTACCACTACACTATCTGTGGATATGTACTGTGTTGTTGTATTGAATGTCACAAGTAAGCACTTTAATCACGTTTTTTTAGATATTCGTATGATATTCCTTTTGTAGTGAAAGAAACTTTCACAAGTTTATAGTGTAGCAAGATTTGAATTCGGACACGAGTTTGTAGTAGAGTTTGTAGACTAGCAGTTCTATTTCAATGTCAGTTTAAAATGTGGTACCGAATTCTAGAAGCCTTTTAAACTTTACACTTAGTATCTGTCGTTATATGGCCTTTTCGTCTCTCTGTGTTGAAACAGTCATGTAAGTTTCTTCTTTTCACGGTAATTAAACGCTCAACGTTATTCTCCACAAAAAAGAAACGAAAAGAAGACAATTTGAAACACACAAAATCATTCGTCACAGACAGAACCAAGTGGTAAAAGTATGATGCTTAGAATGGAGCTCAGCAGCTCTTTATTTATTAGGCAAGTATTCTGATTAATCTCCAAGAAACGTTTCAGGATTTAAAGAATCTTTCTTACTGATAATAACTTCATTATTTCTCGTCCAATTATATAAAAAGATCTGGAGTTTCCTTACCAAAATCACTTGCTATGTTGTTCTATTTGATTAAATCCAATTTACTTTTGGCTTTAATCCTACTGTGGCTTCTTGTTTATAATCAAATCGTAGAAGGATTTGCTTTCATTCTTCTTTTAAAATTTCTTTAATATAATAATGAAGTTGTATTTTATCTAAATAACTACTACAGCAAGGGAAATAAACTTTACGAAAACGATAAAAAAAAACAAAACAAATCTCAACTAAAGGAAATTAAATAAAAAAAAAATACAGAAAAAATTGTAATTTTTTTGTGATTCAAGCTGTGCAGTAAATAACACAGCCACACAGACAGAACACAGCCAGACAATTAATAAACCAGAGTTAATAACATTTAAAAAAGGGATTGTACCTCAACACGTACGCATAACAACATGCATAACATTTACACACGCGGTACACATTTACACGAACAAAAGCACTTCTACATACATACGAGGCCATAAACACTAACACTGAAAAGTACAACTCCTAAGCACAGCAATTCAGTAGGAAAATGGCATGGAAATCTTACAAAACAACAACAACAAAAAAACAATAGTTTGGCGGTATTCATTGGGGATTGAGAAAAACGAAATCAACAATATATTGAAGCACTTGACGACAATATTTTATTGCAGCTAAGCGTTACGATAAGGTGAAATAATCTCAATGCTTTCAAGAATAATGTGTTTGTTTTTGAGGAGGTTGAAAGTCATGAATTATTGTTGACAAGGCCAATAATTTTTGATGAAATATTATGAAAATTTTATCAACAAAAAAAAATCACAACAATTTTAGAGCCTTTTGTTGGAAATATTATTATGAGAAGAGGGATCTAAGGTATCAAATGTTTAATGAATGTATTGTAACTATAACAAACAGAGTTTCAAACATAGACAATAATAATGAATTATGAATATTATGAATAATGTAGTAGGTAGTTGTTATTAAGCGAGAGTCCAATTGTTTCAAACCCAACTTAAACATCTCGAACCAAACAAAAATATGAAAAAAAAAATTTACTTTTGCGCGACTTCCTCTCAGCCAGCCCTTCAAAAGTGTTCTCGAAATTCGTCATTCGAAATCAACATTAAACTGCAAATCCCTCCATTCAAAGAGAGGATGTATAATTTACTATCATGGATAAATTAACACACCCAACATGGGGTTGGCGTGAAGTAGTGCTAGGGCCTTAATCCTGCTAACCAAGATAGGCAAGTAAGTATAGGAGCACGTATTTGTCATATTCTTACTTAACTTACTTAACGAAACCTATTAAAGTGCTTTCGCTTGCCTTTACACATCTTTCCAAGCGCCTCTCTTTTACGCGCCCTATGCCAGTTGGTCACACACCAATCGATGACAGGGCTTCTACCGATCTGATCCTTGTCCAACGCCAAAATGCGTCGTCCCTCTTCACCTCGCAAATCTCCGCATCCCTTATATTTAACAAGATAAATAGATAGAATGAGCTTGAGAGAGATATAGCAGCGTTGAAGTGTGCATACGGATGAAACTGTTTACGGTCCACACCGTGCGATGTGTTATATATATAAAGGGCATGAAAACAAAAAGTCCACGAGTCCAGATTACACTGCCAAAGCTACATATTAAAAATTTTAAGGTAGTTATTTAAATTTCTTTTTCCTGTCTCTACTTTCAATGATTATTTTAAAACTTTTCAATTGCCGACCAAAAACAATCAACCTGCAGGGGTTGCCTGAAGAAATTTAATGCCATTGCGACATCAGTGAACTGAATGTAAAGGAGGCTTTTCATGAGAACAGGAGACCGGTTAGTCGTAGAGTATCAATCAGCATATGCATAGGATAACTATGCACACATACATACATAATTGGTCATTTCAACCCTTAAGTCAAGATTATGACCTCGAACTTATCCATGAATGGCGGAACGTTCAGTTTAAAGTCAATTTCAACGACATATTTTTCAGAAACTTCACATTTTCCTTCATTAGAACCCTTCAGTCAGGATTATGACCTAGCTTCTCACGGCATTTAGTTGCGTATATTCATTTTATAAACGAGTGTCGGCACCTACAGTTTGAAGTCGATTGCAAACGACAGATTTTTGAGAGCTTTTCATGGTAATTTTATTTACTCTTAGAGTTCTTGCCAGAAATGTGCTGAGAGGAATTCATCGAACAAATATTTTTCATATTTCGTTTTCTTATAAATGTGTGACCTGGGTTTTGAATCGTGGCCTCACGTCTAATAAGCCAACACACTACCTATTAGATTACGGCGACTTCCAGCGTAACTGAATATCTAAACTTGCTTGATAGATGAAATATCATGAAAATAGTTAATAAAGTATTGTTTTTAATTAAATCACTTAAATTCTTAAAAATCCAAGTATATTGATTTGAGAAATTGTTTGCGATATTTTTCAATATCAATTAAAAATAACATTAAAAATACATTTCCTTCCCAAAATATTTTGCAAATGCTTAATGTTTCAAATTTATTTTATTTTCCTTCCAATTGTGGTTGTCAAAAAAAAACTTCCAAAACAGTCACATTCAAACCATTAGAAAACAACGCCATTAAAAAGGAAATAATAGGCAAATATTTTTGTAAAATATTAGCCAAAATATGGTTTCATGCACTTGTAAACAAATTGCATGGCTGAAATAGAAGTAAAGTGTTGTTTTAATTATCAAAATAATGGCTTGTTTTTCTATACTTTTTTTTCTATTTTTTTTTTTTGGCATTTGCTTTTAAAGTGTAAATATTTGCAATCAAATAAAACCAAAATTATGTTGTTGCACTAAGTGCAGGAATAAAGGAGACAAAACAATGAGAAAAACAGTTGGTTTTATAATTATTTGTTGCATTTATTTCCTTATATGGCATACAACCATTAGAACTAGAATAAAAAAAAAACGGGGGGGGGAGAAAAAATTGGAGCAATTTTAGAGCAATAACCGGTGCCACTATCATCCTATTTCTTTCAGTTATTTACTAAGCCTTACACTTGCACATATGGTCGTAAATGGTATGTAAATATATGCCTTTAGTTATACTATGTGTATGTGCAAATACCACACTTTTCTTATTGTTTTTGTATTATACAAAAACCCAAACAATCACATCTTTGTCTTTGAATTCTTTTCTTTATATTCCTTTTTTCTTCTTTCTTTTTTTATTTTTTCGAGATTTCAACGCCAAGAGTCATAGACAGTCATAGACAACACCTTTTCAGTCTTTAGTTGTTTGTATCACATCGGGTTTCTATGTATTTGTGTATTATACGTTTTATTGTAGTTGTATTAGAACAACACCAGCAACAATAACAATAGCAAAAACAAATAATAATTATTATACAGTCAGTCATCAAGATGTTCTTCATTTTCACAGTGTAACAATTACACCCTCTCACCATTATTTATTGTATTTTGAGGCTGCACTGTACTACGTTATCATTTAACTAAACACGCACATAATTTTCTTTCACTCTCTCTCTCTTACTCTCTCTCTCCTTTCTCTATTTTCTTTACTTTGTATAAGTGTGACTAAATATATGTATGTGTATGTGTATGTTTTCTTTTTTTCTCTCTCTCTCTCTCTCTTTCTCTTGTTCATTCTATCGCTTAGTTTTAGTCAAGTCATAAATCACTTGGTTATTTGTCTCTTTATTGCCTCAGATTGTTTTAAATCCATTCATGCCATCGCCTTTTTAGAAAATTTCTTTGTGTTTTCCACTAGAATAGGAGCAAGTAAAAGTAGAAGAAGATTTATTACTTGTTGTTATACTTTAAGGGAAGTATAGCCATTATAAATAGCTTAAATTTTCAACAAGCGATTTTTTGTTTTTAAGGAAAATATTTAATGCGAGGGTGGGTAAATAAGTTTCCAACTGTTTTCACTTTTTCATTGAAAAGCTATCGGAGTTGTGACTGTTAACTCCTGTCAATAAGCTGCGTTATTTAGTTTGTATCAGACAGCCATTCATTAAATCCTTATTTTTTGATTTAAAAATCATAAAAATTTTTATATATAGTGGAGACCCTGCATCACGCATGTACACCGTTAAGCACCGATGCTGCAGCCTTGAGAGTTTTCGAGAGAAAAGACCTTCGGGCCAGCACATTCGATGAAGCAATAATCGGTATGAGCTGCTCAACGATCTGGATCACTCAATATTAACATCCAGCAACTGCGCTAGCTTGGCCATGTTGTTCGAAACAGGTAGACCCTGCATTAGCAATATTAATCGTAAAAAAATGGTTTAAAAAGTTTCTTTCTCACCGTACAAGTATGGAAGATGCTGAACGTTCTGGGCTCCCATTTGATGTCTCTACACCCTAAACAATCGGTAAAATTCTCAACATGATGTCAGGTATTGAAAGTGCGACAGATTTTGGAAGCCATAGACATGTTGCATGTCTCTATGATTTCAATTTTAAATGATCACCTGGGTTTAAGAAAACTTTCCACAAGGTGTGGGAAAACGCAGTCACAATCGACCACAGACGTTGTTATGTGACAACTTCTTATGATGATATGGCGTTGTTCAAATGCAATATACGCTCGTTTATTCACCGTTTCATAGCAGTAAATAAAATGTGGATTCACTATAATACACCAGAGACTAAACAGAGGATTTCTTGGATCAAACTGCCACCGATCGTACGATACGAAATTGATCTGAAAACTGCACTTTGAATCACGACAATTCAAGGAGGCACAACTGTGTAAAAATTCATGATTTAAGCTTCAGTCAGTATTACGATCTAGATTTTCACACCACTTATGCTGTACGCGTTAATTTCATACATGAATGGCGGAACCTAGAGTTTAAAATCGACTCCGAACAACAGATTTTTGAGAAACTCTCCATGGCGATTTTATTTTCTCTCAGAGTTTTTGCCAGAAGTCTGAGGAAAATATTTCAAAGAAAATTTTTTAAATTTTTTTTGTTTTGATGTCTGATCTGGGGTTTGAAGTATGGCCATACGTCTAATAAGCCGATAAACTACCTACTTGATCACGGCGACCAACAAAACACACCAGAGACTAAACTTAGGGTTTCTGTGAGCAAACCCTAACCGATCGTACGATACGAATTTGAACTGAAAAATGCCTTTTAAATCACTACAATTAATCAATGAATTAGACTTCAAATTCTATCATGAGTAACTATTTATTGCTTCTAAATCTGAAAAAAGTTTTAGGGTATGTGACTTGACCCCAACGGTCCTATTTTTATGACCTCGGCAAAAACAGAATTGGAATAACTTTGCAAAAAGGGTAGAGCACTCCTGATTTTTTATACAATAACCTGTGTTTCATTTAACAAGTCATAGGCTATCAAAAAAAATGTTCTAAAACATTCCAAATCCCTTGGAATATGGACAGGTATTTAAAGATTCCAAGTCTAGAAGAATCCAATACAATATCTCGGTCAGAGTGTCTATAGATTTTGAAAACTGATATAAACTTTAAAAAACTGAAGACCGCGATGCTAAAGCCTGGCTACAAGCGATTATACCGTGGATTTACTCATGAGAAATGTATTATCAAAATTTAAGCTGATGAACCGTCGTAGAACCTTTCCACAAGATTTGTTGAATGACAACATTTGATAAGGATGTTGATTTGCTTAAAAAGGTTGAAACTAAAAGTGAAGTATATGAGTATGAGAGAAACCAAATTTCAATTGCCCCTGACATGAA
>QOCX01002138.1:472-24639 GCA_005959815.1 Sarcophaga bullata | reverse complement strand
TTTATTTATATTCCTCCTAAGTATGTGTATTTTATTTAACTTAACTTTTAAAACCCCCTAAATGCCTAACCCTTTTCCAAACATGTACTCCCATAAGACAGAGTTACAGTTTAAAAAACAAACTTCTTCCATTTTTCATTCATTTTTGAATGCTTTTTCCGTTTGAAATCAAAGAAGACAAAAAAAAATATTTTCGGGCAACGTTTGTTGTGTGTGTTTGTGCAGTCCCCAAAGGTGTTTCGTATTTCCAAGGGAAATTATGGAACAAAATTTTCCAAAACCAAATAAACTACGTGTGTGTTGTTCTCTGTTCTTTTTTATTTATTTATTCAAGGTTATTGTGATTTTTATATGATTTTTAATATTTCCGGTGTTTTTTTTGTTTTTGAAATATTTTTTGTTTGTTTTATAAACAAAAAGTTTTTTTATGGAAAAAAAATTTTTTTTTTGAAAATGTTAAACAGTTCTATAGGCTTTAAAGTGGGCAACAATTTAAAAGAAGAAGAAGAAAACTTGCTTGAAGGAATTGATTACAGGATATACAGGAATTCAAGGCTTATAAATAACAAAGCATTGCTAAATTTTAGAAAATCTCAATACAAATGCCTTCTCATTAAGCTCAAGGCAGCGATTGCTGATTCGATAATCTAAACTTTCAGTTCTCTGGTACCAAACAAATTAAAAGAGCTCTTGTTATAGTACTTCACTAAGAAATAAGGTAAAGGAGCACAGAAAAAAAGGTTTGGAAGTAGCTTACACGGGTTAAATAATCCCTTTTTTCCTACGATTTCTTGGTATTCGTTTTAGGTAGGTATTGATTTCATCTAAATCGCCTTTATTTCGACGCGTTTTGTCAATAAATATTGAGTGCCTAAGAATCTGTTCATAAGTGGCGAAGAAAAATTATAGAGAAGATCTTATGCAATCTCCTTTGTTTCCTTGCCAGTACAGACTTTAGAAAAGTAAATTTAAGTTATTCCCAGCGTCAGGGTGTGTGCATTCAGAAGGTGGAGTTTCCCTATAACTTCTATGAGGCCACTTAGATAGACTCCATATCGTGTTAGATGTTTCTGGTCTCTCTCCAATCTTTTTTTTACAATTGAGTGGAGTTTGTATGAAATCATTTGCTGGTCTCTTTCCATTTGAATTTTCTGTTGTGCCAACCTTTCTATCAGCTTTCTATTGCTTTTTAATGTCCCCGCTTCCAGCAACCTAATAATTAAGCACCAAATTGTCTTGCAGCCTTGGACAAGATATTCCTTCAACTACATACATACATACATAATTGGCCATTACAACCCTTCGGTCAGGATTACAGGCTAGTTTCTCACATCACTTATATTATATATTCAACTACAGTGCTTAAAGTTTTTACTTCAGCCTAAATAGTACCAAAGCAATCTGCACAATCTTACTTGAATTACTTAATTGGACGTTGCAACCCTTTAGTCAGGATTACAACTTAGCTTCTCGCATCATTCACGTTGTGTATGTTGAATTTTATCCATGAGTGAAGAGACTAGCTCTCGCAATACACTACCTATTGGACTATGACAAGACAAGGCACAATCTAAGTTTGTCCTAAGTGTTTGTGAAAAGATTCTTTATAGCGATTCTGTCGCATAATTTGGAACACTTGAATGATGTTCTTTGCGTGATGGAACATCATAAGGGGATCTCCTGTTCGTTAAAACAAGGATGGAAGGCGGGTTCTTGTAGTCAAGAGATATTTACAGATAAACTGTACTAGGGACATAGCTTTTATAATTCCTTGCTCTTGTTGCCTAAACTAATTACCATAATCTCAGCCACTTGTTTTGCTAACATGTCTGGTTTTAGCCAGTTAAGGATAGTAAACATGATCTCCACCATTCTCATAATCTAGTCAAATTGGGTTTGATGATTTCTTTCAATCATCACGCGAATTATAAAATCGTACAACCTTTTAAAATAGATACGCTAGTTTCCGCTTATTGCTCTCGTACAGATGGTTCTAGATCTTGTATTATTTTGCAGTATATTTCCTGTAAATAGACGTCTTGCTGACGGCGGCCCATTTTTTCCTGTAATACTATGTGTATATACATATACCTGACAGTCGCCGTAGTCTAGTAGATAGTGTGTTGGCTTATTAGACGTGAGTTCACCAGTTCAAATCACAGGTCAAAACATCTCCAACCGAAACGAAATATGAAAAAATATTTCTTCAACGACTTTCTCTCAGCAGAGAGAGAGAGTATAAAAAAAGTTTCTTAAATAATGTTGTTCGCAACCGATATTAAACGGTAGGTTCCGTTATTCATTTATTAAATTTACGCACCACATAGGTGATGTGAAAAACTAGGTTTGTAATCCTGAATGAAGCGTTGTAATGTCACATTATGTATGCAAGCGTATATATACTTAATTAAAGCACAATTTTTTTTAAAATTAAAAATCATTATAAATAATCTCGATGACAATATTTTTTTTTAAAGCTTTCAATAAATTTTTTCTCCTTTTTTTTATAATTTTTTTTTTCAATTTTTTTTTTGCAATTCTTTTACCTTGTAATTCAATAAATAATTTTCCACTTGTTTATTAATTATAATGTGATATACATACATACAATAATTATATATTATTGTAACATTATATTCTATTATATTGTATAAATATTTGTTTTATTAGGCTTATATAAATACCGTTATATTAAATAATTGTTAAAATATTATATTCACTCTTTCACTTATTTACTGGCATTATTAAATCATAATTTATTAAATCATTAACAATTTACATGACCTCGTTGGCCAATAAACACATCATTAGAGGTTTTTGAACAAAATAATGCGTTTTATTCTCATTGTTTATGATATGTAATGCCAGATAATTTATATTCAAATACATACTGTAACATTTAACACATACAGGGTGTTACAAAATAATAAAAAAAAAATATTAGAAATATGATGGAATAAATATGTGATATAACCTACTGCATGAAATTATTTCCGCATTAAAATCTTATTATTTTTAGGGCCTATTATTACATCTTGCCGTTAAAGTTGGGTTTAGTTAAAGATACCTTTAGCTAAAGTGAACTTTAAAGTCACCTTTAACTTATTTTCGTTATTACAACCGACAGATAAAATAAAGTAAACTTTTTCAAAAATGTGGCAATGCCGATGCAAAATCGATAACTTTAGCCACTTTACAAAAATTCTTTAAAAACGCAGTGGCAACGATGTGCTTTCATAAAATATTTTTTATTATTGGCCATATCGAAAATAATATATACAATATGGCAAGCTTAAAGATTAAAGTGAACTTTAAATGTTAAAGGTAGGATGTCAGTTCCATCTTATTGACTCATAATAATGTAAAGCAATTTATCTGCTCGTTAATATCCTCCCTTTAGTCAACAGCAAGTTGTTATAATGGCCCTTATAGTTATGGCCTCCTAGAGCATTACATAATTCTTGTGCTAGAATTCCAAACCATGTGCCTGGGTTAATATATGGTCCGCTTATAATCTTATGCGGTGAGCTAAGACAATAGTTGTGTATCTACAACGATTTTTATAATAAAAAAGAGATAAAATATGCCAGAGATACTTAAAGAGAAGAGAAAAAATAAGGTAGAAAATCAGTGCAATCAATGAAATAGAAGAGTGAGTTACTAATAGTGACCTGGAATATAGTCGCCGTAGCCTAGTGTGTAGTGTATGCATAACTCAGACATCGTGAACAAAAGCAAAATATGAAAAAAAAATATTTCTTTCGGCGACTTGCTCTCAGAAGTCTTTCTTTTTTTAAGATCAACATACAGAGGATGGCACCTAATCAAATCTCATTCGCGGTCATTTCCTTTTGAAAGTACTCCCAAAATTTTCATGGGTTCTGTGTACTACATCATGGGACAACAGCTCTGTCCCAAGATCCTTTCTTAACCCATGCGTTTGCCACAAAATAGTTCCTCTTCTAAGTATGCAGCTTCCAGATAACACCGTTAATTTTTGTTACTAAGTCTCGTTCCGAAACACGTCCTGTGAGTCTTCTGTTTGTGTTTATGTGACAGTTAAGGATTGATTGAACTGCTAACCTTTCGATCTCCTAATGATTTTTATATTAGACTTGCCTGCCATCTAGCTAACAAAAGGCTTCAAAGCTTTGATCTTCACTACCATGTACAGCGGTTTTAAGTCCAACAGATATTTCAACGGCGATGTAGGGTAGGTTCTCATTAACCCTGTTATACCAATGTTTGTCTATGTATTTTGTCCAACTTCAATGAACTGTTTTCAGATTGGTTGCCTTTGTCCAGTTAATTGTTTCATGGGTTATTATCGGTCTGATCATCATTTCAAACATTTAGGGCGTAATTCCTAGCTTAAATCCTCAGGAATTTTTTGTAAGCTTTCTGTATATCAATATGGAATGTCTGGCCTTTTCTGAGGTGCTCTTTATATGAGACCTTCATATCAATTTGTTATCCAGTGATCTTTCAAGATTTTTACCATTATTTAGGAAGTTTTCCTGGCCGAGTTTATTCTCAAGCTCACTGTCATGTATAGAATGAAATGCGCACACTGGCTCACGAAAGAGCCATTCGATTGAATCGACGTACATGTTTAAATCGCGAGATGACGTGGTAAGTCAAGGCGTGATACGGACATGGAATACGTCTAAATTGTATCGTCATCAGTTGCATTACATCAGATAAGGATAATAAGCAGACCGAGCAACTGGCAAGGACAGGAAGTCTGGACTTTTCTGTGTAGTTTGGATACATAAAATCGCTGAAAAGTTTACAGAGACGGGCAGATTCTTCTCACATCAGATGAAAGAGATTTAAGTCTTGCAGCAGACTATTCGAGAGTGCTTTGAGAAGAGTAACTGGTTTTTTGCAAATAAATTGATAGATCAAGGAGGATCAATATGCCACAATTTTTGATGGAAATACGTCCCTGTTTGGTAAGGACTAGGCAGTAACGGCTCCAGAAGGGTAATCAGAGAGTTTGTTAGAGCTACAACCAATTGTAACACTGTGGACTTAGGTGATTTGGCAGATAGGCAGTTGATTAGTCTTTTGTAATAGGTTCTAGAATGACAGGGTTGCCAATTGTTAATCAATTTTAATAATTTTTTCTTACATTTCATTGAGTGCATGGAACGAATGACCATTTTTATAATTATTCAGCGATTAGCAACACCCTGTATTTTGTTAGATAAATCACCAATCCAATGACACGTAATTGTCACTAATGCGTGTATGTATGTACAAAGTATGTGAATTTAAATGCGGTTTTTATTTGTAAGTTATGAACACATTTTAATAGAAAAAAAATACAAACAAAAAAAAAAACACAAAAGAATTGTGTGTGAATATTGTGGTCAATCTACAATATTTTAATGTAACTAACACACACATGCATTTAATGTTGTTATGAAGTATGATGTAGATGTGTTTATGCAACTAACATTGTTTTTAATATTTAATTTAATTTCATTTACAAACACAAATAACAACAACATTTTTTTCTCTCATATTTTTTTTATTTTTTTTTTGTTTTTGGTTGCGGTTTTTAATTTCACTTTTTTTGTTGTGCACTGTTAGCAGTATTCCCTGTAAAAAACACATGCTGGCAAGGAAGAAAAAAAAAACATTGAAAAATAATGGCGACATTTTAACGTAAATTTTATTTAACCGTTATTATTTTTTTTTGTACAGTTAATAAAGTCCAGTGTATTATGCTCTGGAACTCTAATTATCGGGAGAATTTTCATTTTTATTATGTGATAACAAAGAATAGCGCTGTGGGTGCGTATTATTAAAGGATTCAACGAAACTATCTTAAACTGGATTGTCGAAAAACTGAAAACCTATTTGCCTCCGATTTTCTAAAAGATAGGCAATACTCAGAGGGTAATAGTAGAACGAAGCATTCAAATAAATTCTACACTTTATGCCAAAATAAAGCTTGCTGCAATAGCATGATTTGTTTTGGAGAGTTCAGTCAAAAATGGTAGAAAACGGTTCATGGTGAGAGCCGGTTACTAACTCTCTGCTCCTGCAGAAGTCATTTGAGTAAATGCCAGGCTTTTCAGTTAGGCTTTGGTAATGTTAGTAACGTTGTAATATGCTCTAGATTGTGAAATCCATACTAACCATGGTCAGTCCATTAGAATTGTAATTTCCTACGATATACCTACGTTATGGAAGCCATAATTTCTCGGAGAAATTTTCATAAGCGCGTAGGTGCGGTGAAGAGATTTTTAGTGAAAATCCTATTACCCATCCAATACTGCATCATTTTCAGTATAAACTTCACATCGGTCCGTAAAACGCTTCAGGGAACAATCAGTCTATAATGGCTAATGTCAGTATCCATAATACGATTCCAATCATAGACACCCAAGACCTAAACCATTCAAAATTTTTACACCATCAGCATATAGTTACAGGGGGATCAATCTAAGGTCTTCACGCCATTACACTAGAAGTGAATGCCGTCGAAAGATGTGCACAATTTGAGAAAGACAGGACAATGCGGCAATATCTACGGTCAGGCCTCTATTCCAACACCTCGGCTCTCATGAGATTTAAATTGATCATAATATAGAACGTCCTATAGAACCTGAATCAACTAGGTAGAACATAATAAGGGAAGCCTTTGCTGGATCCCATATCATGTGAGAACTCTCGGAAATGAGCAAAAAAAAAAGAGATTCTATGCCCTTGAGAGGCAAAGAACCTTTCTGTAGAAGGGAAGCGGATGTTTGAAAGGAATGATCCACGACGAGGAAAATAAAGAGAAAGAAAGGCTCTTCTTAAGTCAATGGTTTTGAGGTAATAAAAGTTTTTGTCGTGAAATTACAATAAGAGCTGGGCTGAGTTAAGAGTCAGACTATGAAGCATAACCTGAAGCTTATAATCGCCTTATGACAGGGCACTGTAAACTTGAAGTTCACAATGCGGGTCGTTTCTAACATTTAAATTCTTTGACGATGAAAATGAATTACGAAAGCAATCTCTTAAAACCTTTATGATGCTAATGCATGCCAGAAGAAAACACTTGGGTGTATACCAAGCGTTTAGACAGTCGCCGTGGTGTAGTAGGTAGTGTGTTGGCTCCTTAGCTGGTTCAAATACCAGGTCAGACATTTTCAACAAAAAGAAAAAAATCTCCTCTCGCCAGATTTCTGGCAAAAACTGTGAGAATAAATAAAAATTGCCATCAAAAGTCTCTCAAAAATGGAAAATCTGTCGTTCGCAGTCGACTTTAAACTATAGGTTCCGCCATTCGTGTATAAAATTAACGCACACAACATAAGTGTTGCTAGAGGCTTGGTTGTAATCCTGATTAAAGGGTTGTAATGACCACTTATGTGCGTATGTTAGTGGTATGAATAACAACTGCATGGAAAGGATGTCATTGTCGACAATGAATCAGCATGGGACGCAGTATAATAGATCGTTCCGCAGCATGAAGTTTTCCAGGCAATAGGCTTGCAAGAAGATACATTATGTGGACTTCCCTTTAAAATATGAAGGAGAGTAATTAGACGTGTGCAGCCAGAATATTTCCAGGGCAATAGCTTTGCAGAATGATAATTGGGGCTTCCCTTAAAATATGAAGAGAGGAGATTAGATGGTGCGCATCAGAAGAGTTTTCAGTCCAATAGCTGGCAGAAGACATCCATGGGGGATATCTTTAAATGTAGAAGAGAGATGTATATCGTGTGTAGCATGAATTTGCCAGTGCCAAATAGGCTTGCCAGAAGATAATTATGGGGACTTTCCCCTTTAAAATATTGCAAGAGAGTACGATTAGAATCGTGCGCAGCACCAAGTTTTCCCCACATAGGCTTGCAGAAGATGTTATGGGCGACTTACCTTTAAAATATAAGAGAGTTAAGATTAGCATTAATCCGGCGTGCATCAATGAAATTCCAGGCCAATATGGCTTGCAGAAGATATTATGTGTGACTCTCCTTTTAAAATAGAATGATAGTGGATTTAGTGCAGTTCCAACATGAAGTTTTCCACCAAATAGCTTGCAGAAGACATCCATGGGAATATTCTTTAAAGTCGATTGAGGACTGAGTTAAAGATCTAAATCGTGTTGTATCATTTGAAATTTGCTCAGGCCAATAGGCTTGCAAAGATATTATGGGACTTCCTTTACAAATCATGAACGGACGTATCGATCAATCGTGTGCATCATAACTTTGCAGGCCAATAGGCTTCCCAGAAGACATTATGTGGAATTCTTAAAGTATCGAGGGGGACGTAATTAGATCGTGTGCATCGTGCAAATTTGCCATGCCAATAGGCTTGCAAAGGACACTCATCGGGATAGTTCTTTAAAAGTATGATGGGAGAGTAGATAGATCGTTGATCATTGAAATTTGCGCAGGCCAATAGGCTTGCAGAAGATATTTATGGGGACTTCCCTTTAAAAATGAAGGAGAGTGATAGAATCGTGTGCATCATAAAGTTTGCCCAGGCCAAATAAGGTTGCAGAAAGACGTTATGGATTATTCTTTAAAAGTATGAGGAGAATCGTGTGACGGGACTACTAACGGCATCTTCCATCATACTGAGTGCATCTGGGGGCACAGGATGCAGTGTGTTTGTTTAAGACAGATATCTGACACATTTTTTAGCCTAAAAACTAACTCTAGTGACCGTGAAACTGTAATGTTAATGAACCAATAGGGTTTTAAATTGCTTAATATTTTCCTTTATAATATTATAGACAAGCTTATGTGCAACCTCTTGTATTCTTCAGTATGACGGACTATAACTCTCCCATTAATGGAATTAACAATGTTTGCCATATGAACTTTAAAATTTCTCATTTAAATTCGATTTAAATTGAAGAAATTAATTTCAATTTCCTTTTTATCTCTTTAATTAATCAACACCCCGCAATTATTTTTTTTTTTGCTTTTTACAAATAAATTAATTATTTGAAGGACCACATGCTGTGTGTGGTGTGTGTGTGATATATTTTCTGCAATGCACTTGATAAAATTCACACCTGACTGGGTTTTTCAATACAAAAAAAAAAAAACTAAATTTTTTTCTAAAGCAATTCGTAAATTAAATTTGAATTTCCATCACACTATTGTTGTAATCGCTGTTTTGTTTTTCTTTTTCTTTTTCTTTGTTCAACATGCTTATTATATTTGCTTATAACATTACATACACACATACTAGCATCATGCATACACGTATAGACTAATTACAAATTTTAAATACCGTTTGTATGTATTTGTGCAGAGAATATTTTTTTCTAAATTTTTTTTATTGTGTTTGTTTTTAATAATTAATATCACTTAAGTAATTAACAATAACAGACCACATCAAAACAACAACAGAAAAAAAAGGACAGCAACAATGACAATAACAATAAACTAATGAAACAATGAATAAATGAATGAATGACTAAATGAATGAATGAATGACTGAATGAATGACTGAAATAGTTAATAAAAAGGCGCTTTTAAAATGCCGTTGTTACACGTTTATGGTTCAATGGTACACTGTATAACGAAATTAATTAGAAAAGGAAATTAATTTATTCAAGTGTCAAGGACACCCTACAGCCTGATTTCATGTTCAATCTTAATTCGATTTACTTAAGTGGTTATTACCCTTTAGCCGAGATTACAACTTAGTTTCTCTTGCAACCTATATTGTGTGGGTTAATTTTATCCAAGAGCAGTGTGACCTTCAGTTTAAAGTCGACTCTGAAGGATTGATTTTTTTGAGAAACTTTTCATGGCAATTTCATTTACTCTCAGAGTTTTTGCCAGAACTGAGCTGAGAGGAAGTTGAAGAGGAAATATTTTCTCATATTTCGGTTTGGCCGCTTAGTCATCGGAGGTTTGGAACCATGGCCTGACGTCTAATAAACCAACACGCTACGCACTACTAGACTACGTCGACTACCCATTAATTCCACATACTTTAGAAGTGTTTTTTCTATTTCTAGGCGTCAACATACGAGTACATTACGACCCGCAGGAGGCAGCACATTTGCAGGTAGCATTTGCAACATTTGCAGGCACTCTGGAGAATAAACACAGTGTGTGGAAAGCTTTGGTTCTTCGGTTTAAGAACATTTTAAGCCATTGTGGTTACGATAAAGAAGAAAACAAGTAGGAAAGAATAAACATAAAAGATAGAGAATAAAATCTAATCGAAGCAATGCTAAGCCAAGCCTAACAGAGAAAAGTTCAGTCAGTTATGCGAGTATAGACATTGAGCCAGCTTATACACATAATTCGTCCTTCACACTACTTTAGTCAGGATTACAACCTAGTTTCACGGCACACTTTTGTTGTGTGTGGTTAATTTTATATATGAGAGACAGGATCTACAGTTTAAAAACGTCTCCAAGACGATAGAGAACAACCTTTTCATGACGATTTTCCTATTCAGTCGCAGAGTTTTTGACAGATATCTGTTGAAAGGAAGTCGCCGAAGTAATATTTCTTCATATCCTGTTTTTTGGAGAATGTCTGACCTGGTGATTGAACCGTGGCTCTCGTCTAACTATTCAAAAAACTTACCTACTAGACTACGAGCCAGCTTATTGCCTTTATAAAAAACACCAGAGGCTCTTATGTCGGTACTTGACAAACAGCGCAAATTCGTCCAACAATTCCCTACAAATCGTCGAACAATTCCCTGCACAGGGTATTCGTAGCTGCTGTCAAGGGTTGGGTAGTTATAGAAGAAGTGCTCTATAGCCTCCAAATTCTCTTCATTCCCGCAATTGTACGAGAGATAACCAAATATGATCATCAGCCCTATGCTGGCCCACTTATTAAGCTAATCCTACCTTCGCCAAAAGCTATTGTAATGCTCCTGTACATTCCAACACGTCAATCTATGCTTGCAGCACATTCGCTTACTTACTCTTCACCCATATCCCTTACATAGAGGTACATTTGTCGGTAGATGGCCAAAAGGCCCCTAGACACACCATAGCATGTCTATCTATACCCTTATCGTCTTCAATCCTTCTGTCATCTACTCAAGAAAAATGGGGACTTTCAATTGAAACTTCCTGGCCGTAGTAATGGAGGCAAATCAAAAAGCTATTTAGAGAGGACCCCCGTGAATTATGAAATTTAATGAAAAAAAGAAAAAAAAATAAAAAAAAAAAAAAAAAAAAAAAAAAAAAAAAAAAAAGAAAGAAAAAAAAAAAAAAAAAAAAAAAAAAACAAAAGAAAAAAAAAAAAAAAAAAAAGCAAAAAAAAAAAAAAAAAAAAAAAAAAAAAAAGCGTTTTTTGGGTGTTAAGCGATGTTGAATTGAGAAAATCTTACACGGGTAAGTAGCGTACCATCATGGTGAGTAGCACTCTTATATCCTTTTAAAGATTAGCGCTTAGGTAGTTGGGGTAACAGTATGTATTGAGTATGTATGGAGGTGTGGTATTATGTTTTAAATTAATCGAAAATGTAACGTTGAAGCATTATATCGGGGTGGGCCAGCTCTATCGTTTAAGTTTGAATCATTGGTTCTGGAAATACTGTATGCCACTCTGTATTCTTGTCACAAACTGCAGACATTATCTCTACTGACGTAATGAACGATTTATGCTTGAAATTCACGGATGATGAAGATTTTGCCAACAAAAGATCATTGCGTTTTCGGTTGAAGCTTCAAATTTCATCGTTTGGTGCGGTACGTATAATAAGCAAAATTTTTGAGGCTAGAAAACCACACGTAGTCTATACAGAAGCCATCAATACATGCATTTGCAGAGTACAGTTTGGCTACGGGTTGGTGGAACGTAGGATCATTGGCCCATATTCGCATGACCTTACAGATCAATGAAGACACCATGCCCACCAGACTAACCAATTTTTTTTACCGCCTCTTGGGATGGTTATTTGATGTGTATGATGTTTGGTATCAAGGAAGCTTGATGCAACTGCCACACATCTATACTAGAAACGATTTTTATGCGTCAAACGTTTGATGCCGTTTAAATTAGACGAAATGGTGATAACAAATTGGACGGCCAAGAAGTTGCGATTTGGACACCTTTGAACTATTTTCTGTGGGGGCGCCAGTTAAAGACAGTTTTATGGCGACAAACACATCAACATTTCGGTGGCCTTATTGTACAGAATGCGACTCCATGACACTCGAAAAGTGTTTACGAAACATTGATGCGATCGGATGAGGTATTGTTGAGCAACCGCAACAGCCATATGGAATGAAGAGGTTTCTAAGCGGTAACAATTGTACTTTACAACAAAAAAAATAAATTTGGCAAAATTGTTGTTTTATTGAATTTTTAAATTTAAACTTTTAAATGAGCCACCCTTTAAAATGCCAATCAATTTAAATTTCTATTATTTGAATACGAAGGCAATACATTTCTTGTGCTTTCTATTTGGTTAGCAAAATTAAATATTTTCCCATTGTTGCTGTTGTTGTATTTGATGCAGCTACATAGCACAGATGCAAGGAAGAAATACAAAAAAGAGAAGAGATTCAAATATAATATACCGTTATAGCACTCAATGGAAATTGAAAGAAGAATTCGAAAAAAGCAGGCCTTTCAACAGCAATTCTTATGCGATAGCACACTTGGCCATTACTTTACTTATTTCCTAGTGGACTATTAAAATGATTGGAGAATTAATAACAGCCAGGAAATGTTAATTAAAATACACACAAACACACATACACACACACCAGCACCACTCAACACATTTATTTCATTAGAAATTTTAATCATTTTAAAAGCATTGGGCTTTTGAACATTAAACTCTCTGTTGCATTAATTGTGATTAAAATTTAAATGTTTTCAATATACTTCGTGGCTATGTTATTATTAAAATTATAATAAAATTTAAAAATATTATCGTATCATTATGAAGAAGAGTTCAGTATCAATACCACAAGCTTTAAATATTAATGAAGAATTTAAAAAAGTAATCACAAGCTAGAAACACAATAGACGCAGCGCAGCAAGTGCAGTAATCTCTCAGGAATAGAATACATGCTTATATATGGAAGAGATTATTTAAAAGACCGCGTGACATAAAGCAACTATTCTGCTGCTTTGAATTTATGCCATAAACACAATAGACGCAGCGCAGCAAGTGCTGCAATCTCTTAAAAATAGAAAACATGGGTGTATATATAGGGTGGCCCAATTAAAAGCTTAAATTTAAAGATGCAATGAAACAAAAACCGTTTGAAATTTTGCCAAATTTATTGTTTTTGTTGTGAAGTATAATTGTTTCCGGTTAGAAATGGAATATTATTTCATTCATATGGCTGCCGCAGCTAGTCCTCATTCGATCAGAACAATTTTCATAAACTTTTTCAAGTGTATGGGGCAATGGCATCACGAATGTTGGCCTTCAAATGCTCAATTGCCTGAAGTGTAACTGTTCCAGTTAGAAATGGAATATTATTTCATACGTATAGCTGCCACAGCTGGCCTCACATGCACTTTTTTCTACTGTATGGGGTCGTATCTCGGCAATAACATCAAGATTGTTGGCCTTCAAATGCTCATTTGTCTCTGTTTTGTCGCCACAACACTTATCTTTAATGGCGCTCCACAGAAAATAGTCCAACGATGTCAAATCGCAGCTTTTTGGCAGCCAATTGTTATCACCATTTCGGCTAATTAAGCGGCCATCAAACTTTTGACGCAATAAATCGATTGTGGCATGAGATATATGACAAGTTGTACCATCCTGTTTAAACCAAACATCGTTCACATCAATACCATGAATAGCGGGCACAAATGCCCGCACACACATTAATACCATGAACAGCGTCTTCATTTTCAAAGAAAGCTGCCTGATTTCTGCAAGTCACACCATGCAGTCACTCGCATTGGCTGTATTGGTTTCTGTAAGAGTCGCGTGTGGGTTTTCAGAGCCCCAAAGATACGGCAATTTGTTAGTAAAGTACCCACCAACTTTTTTTTTTTTTTTTTTTTTTTTTTTGGCAAATTCGTTACCATTGTGCAGTTTCCCATTGGTCCAATAAATCCCAACGTTTCTCAAGCTTAAATCGATTCATTCACGTTCAGTGGAGATGGAGAGATTGCGTGAATTTTGTAAAAATAGAATGACATAAGCATTGCCAGATTTGAAATAACCGGAATTAACCCATACACACATACATAATTGGCTATTACAACCCTTTAGTTAAGACTACAACCTAGCTTCTAACATCACTTATGTTGCTTTTGTTATTTTTATACGTGAATGGTGGGACTTACATTCCATTTAAATGGTGTGAACGTTTTTGTTCGTGGCCATGATCCAAATGATTTTCTCTGTTTCAAACAAATTAATGCCAACTATGCTTCACTAAATCCTAATTTCGAAAACACTTTTCTGTGACAAAAAATTTTTTTTTGAAAATAAATTTTAAACGCTTACAAGAAATAAATTTCATTTTTGCCTATGCAAAATTCCATTCCATTCAAGCAATTGCCAAAATTTGATTTAGGTTTTCCTAACGATTTCAAAAAACCATTTTCGGTGTGGTCTGACAAATATCCCGGATTATTATATACTTTAGCAATTGCGCTTTTACATGAGGCGCCAAAAACAACAAGAACACAAGAACAAAGCAACAGCCAAAAAGAAATACTCTTCTGCTGTGTGTGCTGTGTGTGATATTTCATTTCGATTACCAAATCTATGCGCGCATAAAAATATTTCTTCTGTGCATTGCTAAAACACCTTTCGGGCACGAATATTTTGTTCAAATTTTTTATTTCTCTCTCTCTTACCCTGGTTTTATCATGTTTCTCATGTTTTATTTCGAATTTTATATTTTGCTGTTGCCAAAAAAAAAAAAAATCGTTGAAATATTTTCCAATTTTGTATGAAATGCCAAGGAACTTGAGGATGATAGGATAACATAGAGAATTAAGTGAGGGGCAAGCAGGCATCTATATTCTGAAGGCACGTACTTAACAAATAGCAGCAGTAGCTGCTACTGTAATACACAAGTTTTTTTGAAACTAGAAAATCGTTGACAATTAACGGCTTTTTCCTGGGAAATTTCTTTGAAAAGAAAGAAAAGAAAAAAACCACAAAAATCACAATTTTTTTCAAAAAAAAAAAAAAAAAAAAACAAAAAAAAGAGGTACATGAAAGGGTTAAGATCCTTAACCCTAGATCATACAAACCCAATAACCCCAGTCCTATATCGTATCAGCAAGGCTTTTAAGTCCGTGTTCTTCCAAGTGTCTCCGTGTTCCTAGAGTCAAGTGTGTTAAGTTTTTCTTGTTATTATTTTCGTACGCCACTGGACTCACACGGTTCACACATGTTACCAGTTAGACGCACGCGTACACATACTTTACCAGGAGCATAGTAAAGCTTAACATGTAGTATGTACGCTTGTGTGTTAGTATGTAAATTACCTGGTCTATATGTGTGTATATATGACTTAATCCGTATGATTGTGGTTGAAAATCTCTTCGATTTAATCGAATGGCAAATTGACACAAAAATTTTTCTCTCATTTCACTGTGTAGCAGGCCCGTAAGGGGAGGTAGAATTTATTAACGAAAGTATTCAAAAGACTCCAGGTAATAAAAAGTCAGACTGAGCTTAAATTGTTATCGTTTAGGAATTAAAAAAGAAATTTTAAAATTCGAACTCGAGAATTTACGGGCTTTTAATGAAATTTCTTTATGAAAAGTTTTTGAAACATCGACTTCATAACTTCAAGTGGCAAAGAAGTTGTAGTGAAAAGGAGCATTGTAAGAGGAGCATTGTCCATGAAGCCTTAAGTGTCATCTAAGGAAGGAGCTTCCTTAAGTCTTCATCAACTTCCCCTCGCTTACATTTCCCAGCTTACATATAAGCAGTCTGTTGCAATATGTTAAACATGATACTCCCATCTCTGACTACATTAAATTCAATTAAGTTTACTATTGTTTAACAATACATAATGTATTGCTGTGCATTGTTTTAATTCTTCATACTATCAAGCAAGCATCCGTATCGCTTAAGTTTGGTTAGGTTGAACTGAACGCATTTGTCAAAAAAGTGAGGTTAGAGTTGCCGTTTGTAAGATTTAAAAATGGGAATATATAGGGATACCTTTTGAGAATTTATAAACGAGCTAAAGAACCTTTCAAACAAGGATGTCTTCAACAAAACAATTCGTATACCCTCTGCCAAAATGGAGTAACTCTCTTATTCGATTAATCGCTAAAGTAACCGATTATAGTTGTAGGCGGTATGTTGTTGTGTATAATAAAGGAGAAATTATCTTCAAAGCTATGAATTTATATAAACTACTGTGCATTTACATGGTATTACAGGAGATTCGTTTCAATTTTTAATCATCTAAGCTTCAGCTTCAGATGGAGAACTTCTCAGATGGGTCGCCGAGTTGATTAGAAATCCATTCCCCGACCTCTACACATCGTAGGCGGCCCCCATAGAGGCATATATTCTTCAGTCACGGATCCAGCATATTACCCGCTGCACGTAGTCATCGCTCGGCCGCTTTAGTTTAGTTAGGAAGCCGCGTGTTGGCCTATTTAGACGTGGGCACGTTCAATCCCCCAGCTTCAGACATTCCGACAGAAAAACGAAGTTTCGCGACGACAAATCACAGTTCACGACCTCGCGACTCACCTTTCTTTCCGCACCTCTCTGTTCTCGCCACCACCAAACATCAGGCCGGGCGGGGGGGGGGGGGGGGGGGGGGGGGGGGTGGGGGGGGGGGGGGGGTGAAGTGAAAAGAAAATTGCCATGAAATTTTTCTAAAACAATCTGTCATTCAGAGTCGACTTTAAACTGTAGGATACGCGAACTCATGAGCAATACAACAACTTAGCATAAGTGTGCTTGCCATTGATAGACAGAGGGCAGAAGCAAGTGTATTCTGCCCACTCGAACTAAAGCATTGTTTTTGTTACACTCAAATGGTTTTTTCTTCCGGCTTATTATTTATTGGGCTAAGCCATTGCCAGCTAGGCGGTAAGGCAGTTAGACAAGCACCAATGTCTCTAGCGACTGCTGTCCTGGTCAGCAGTGCACTCTGTTACACTTTAACTCAGTCATTGTTTACATTAATCAATTGGCTCTCCGCTAACCTAAACTATTGAAACTGACGACAGAAGTAGAGACAGTAAGGTCGAATGCAGTTAGATTCTGTTTCGCAACAGAACAGAGAAAAACTATTGAAAACTCCCTTCTTTGCGCTTAATCAGTGAATACCAATTGCTAAACCTCAGTCTCAGCTATTCAAAGTTCTAAAGTTTTATCATAGGCTGGGGGGTCTAATATAGTCGACCTGAAGCGCATTCTTTATTTCAGTTTGCTATTCAAATTCCTTTTAAATTACTTCCTATTGCTAGGGTTTCATCTTTTATGTGTTGAAGAAGTTTTTTTTTTTTTTTTTGACAGTTTTGAGCAGCAACTGTTTTAGTTGTCAACACAAATAAAATAATTGTTGTTACAATGTCATTACTTTGTCATTTTGTTGCTTCATTCAATGCCTTCATCATTTTTGACTTCTCGATGACTTCTTTTGAAGGCAACAAGTCAACAAACAGCTGAGCTTCACTATTTTGTTTCTATTTTTTGTCTTTCAAATATGCAAATACTTAACTGAGATCCTGTGTGTGTGTGCGTGTGTGTGTGTGTTTGTTTTATTTGTTTAAGTATGTTTATAATGTCAAACTAATACTTCCTTATTGTATTTGTGTTTGTGTTTGTGTTTGTATTTGTATTTCTTAAGTTTCATTTTGCCACACTGTATTGCTGTCAATCGTGACAACAAACGGCATAAAGTTTTCATTCTTCATTGTTATTTCTCAAGGATTTGTAGTTTTCATGTTATAAAGGAAAGAGCAGAAAACAGGAAATTTAAAACAGTAAAGTTTTGTAACACATACATACATGAACACACACACACATACACAAAAGACAAATGAAAAAAAAAGGGAACATATTTGCATTTTCTATTGTGTTGTGTTTCATTGTTTCTTAAGTTATTTCACGCATCTGTACGTCATAATGCATACATACATACATACATACATACATACATACATACATGTATGTATGCATGCAACATGAGAAGAGAAAAAAAACTACACGGAGCAGGTGTCAGCAGAGCAATAGTTAAGTACGAAATTTTACAACTTCTGCAACAACAATGTTCTTTATGAAGTCAAATCCTTACATTGGAACATGTGAAACAGTTTTGTTGTAAACGCCAACCAATTGTGGCATGAGAAGCTTTGGAAACTTTTAATCAATCCTCTCAACTTCTATTGTATCGAATAACAGGCTCGAGATTACATACGATTGTGGTTTGCGAGAATCAGTAGCGTAATTTAGGGGCAAGTGCAACACTCTAAATTAGTTTTGTGGCATATTTCGTGAGATTCTGCGAGCTCAGCTCTAAAATGCTTTCAAAGCATGTTATAAAGATATCCTGTTAGCAGATTAACTCTTCAATATCCTTCCTAGTAATATCCGAACGTATTATTAGGACGTCAATATGGTCTTCGATAGAATCTGAAAGCTGCAGACTGGCCACAGTAATTCAAAGTATTCTTAGGAAGATTTCATAGAGTCCTGGATAAGTTGATTAAGGTGCCATAGTCTAGTAGGTAGCTGTGTTGGCTTATTAGACGTGAGCGCCTCGTTTCAAACCCCTGGTCAGGTATCTCCACCTAAACGAAATAGAAATAATATTTCTGCCGGCGACATCCTCTTAGATTTCAAACAGATTTCGGCAAAAACTCTGAGAGTAAATAAGAATTGCCATAAAAAGTTTCTCCATATTCACTCATAACTGGGTCGTAACCTGACTAAAGAGTTGTAATGACCAATCATGTATGGGCAGCCTTTGATTGCCACGATCTTCGGCCAGAAAGGCACTTCAGTGAACTGGGAGTCTGAGATGAGTGTTGGATGGAGAACTTCAGATGGGTAGTCCAGTTCACTTAGAACTCAGCTACCATTTCTCATATCGATCTACGAGACATGCATTTCAGTCATGGATGCAGAATATTAGTGCAGAAGTCCTACATAAGTTGCCTTAGTCTAGTAGGTAGCGTGTGGACTTATTAGAGTTGAGGGTACTGTTCACAACTCATGTCAAAAATATCGAATGCAACGAAGTATGAAAAAATATTTATTGGGCTGACATTCTCTCAACAGATTTGTGGCAAAAACTGTGGAAGTAAGTTAAATTGCCATGAAAAGTTTCTCAAAAATCTATGATTCGCAGTTGACTGCAGTTCCAGCCACGTACGGATAAAATGAACACACAGCATATATGCGTGCTATGATAAACTAGGTTATAATCCTCAGCAAAAAAAAAAAATAAATAATCGGCTAAGTAAGGAGATAAGAACGAGAGAAAGTTAAGAATGAAGAGAGAAATGGATCACGTGACTGTGAGTTTACAATAGTCGAACAATGATATAAAAAGGGTTCAATTTTTTCGATATTTTCAGCATATGCTCTGTATTTACTATTATAGGACACATTACAGGGCAATGTGTCCTATAAAGGCTGCCTAATAGTGTTCTACTTACTTACTTACTTAATTGGCCATAACAACCGATTAACGGATTTCGGCCTGCCGCAACACATCTTTACAGGCGCCTCTGCTTCTTGCGCGCCTACGCCAGTTGGTCACACCAATCGATGACAGGGCTTCCTCGATTTGGTCCTTCCAACGGATACAAGGTCGTCCTCTTCGCCGACTTCCTCTGATCCCGCATCAAATACCCGTCTCGCGGAGCGTCCTCCTCCATTCGAACGACATGGCCGAGCCAGCGTAACCGCTGGATATTAATACGCTGCACAACGTCCATGTCGTTGAGGAGCTCATACAGCTCACTGTTGTATCGGATGCGGAAATTCTCGCCAACTCTTACTGGACCGAAGATCTTACGTAGGACTTTTCTCTCGAACACTCTCACGGCTGCTGCATCTGTACTTAATAAGGTTCTACCCTTAGTCGTAATCATCATGGTTGGCGTCACATCAGAATGACTGCAAGGTATCTTCGCAATTTTACTTCTGCTTCGTTTTTGGTTATCCAAGTTGATATTTCGTAATCCCTTAGCTGTCTTTGCTATGTTATCCTCCTCCTTCTCATCGAGCAGCTCTTGATAACCAGGCATCCACTTAATGCTTATGATGGCATGCTTGCAGCGATTGTTATTCGATGTGAAATACAATACGACCGACACAGCTTAATTGTAAAAGGTAATATAATGTTGACACATACAGCAAATATTTACTAAAGTATTTCAGTATCCTTGAGGAAATTCTTGTATTTTTGATCATATCTTGGGATTATTAAATGTCAGTTACACGCCCCCAGTCAATTCCAAGGGAACTTAAAATATTTATTTTCAATTTCCTTAAGAGTTCAACTACTTTCCGGAGGAAAATAAATATTCAACGGATAGTGAAGGATTACAGAAAAAAAAAAAAAAAAAAAAAAAAAAAAAAAAAAAAATCTTTCAAACACCAAACGCCAGTTGTCTTGTTGATCTGATTATAATAAAATTCGTATAAAAATCTAAAAAAAAAAACATAAAAAATGGCTTCTAAATGAAGACAGCAGTACATGGCAATACCAGGCAATACAACGCAATACAAGGCAATACATGCCAATTGTTGTTTATTTGTTAACTGTTGCCAGACCAAAAAAAAAATGTAATAAATTTAATACAAAAACAAAAACAACAACAACAAAACGAATAGAAATCTGTTCAATTTTGTTTTTGTTTGAATTTATTTTGCCGAATTTAGATTTCAAATAAAACCGCCAGTCTAACCAGCCAATTTATTCGAAAGAAAACCCCAGAGTTACTGAAGAACAAATAAAAATTATAATCCATCTGTACACCTATACCCTCTGCTGCCTTTAAATATCATTTCTTCAACGTTGCTTAAAATAGAAAACTTAGCAGCAAAAAACTGTTGTTGTAACTGGCTAGACACTGGCTGTTGTAATATTTATACGGGTTTTATGTCAAGGTCCAACCGGTGGTGTTTAATAAAATGCTTAAAAGCGTGTCGTTAGAGTGAAATAAACAAAAAGAAAATAAATTATTTACAAAACAGAATACAGATGATAAATATAAACTAAAAATAGAGATTCTTTTTAAGATTTTAAAAACCAAATTTAATGCTGATAGACACATACTGTACGTATGGTAATCTATTTTCTGTGGTTGTATTCCTATTGCATGTTTACTCCATACGCAACGGATGCTAAGTGTGTGGCCTTAAAAAAAAATACCCGAAATTTTATTTGACTTGTTCTACCTTCTCCTTTATATTTATGATGTTCAGAGACAAAGTAATTTGTCAAACTCATAATGTCTTGTTCCTGTACTCATATTCGTTTTCGCTGTCAGAAATGCTGGCAAAAGAAAAAAGTTGTCAAAAAACTTTTGACACATGATTGTCGTTGTGCATTTATTTTTATTTAAAAATTATGGAAACAAAAAAAAAACAAAATATTCAGTGATTGAAAATATAACGGGTGGGCCATCCATCGGTTTAAATTTGAACCATATCGGTTATTTCGAATCTGGCAATACTTCCATCATTCTGTTCTGTCACAAAATTCAGTTTCTCCATCTCTTCTGAACGTAATGAATGGATTAACGCTTGAAGCAACGTTGGGATTTATTGGGCCAAACGAGAAACTGCACAATGATAAGCATTCTGTCAAAAAAAAAAAAAAAAATCCATCTTATTTGCATGAAGATCATTTTCCTCATGGTGAGTACGTTAATAAGGCCAAATTGCCGTATTTTTGGCTCTCAGAAAAGACGCACCGGGTCTTACAATCCATATCACCCATTATCCCAATACGTACTATAGAAGTACATTTGTCAGTAGATGGCCAAAAGGCCCCTATACACACCACAACATGCCAATCTATACCCCTATCGCCTCGATTCTTCTGTCATCTACTCAAGAAAAACGGGGACTTTCAAATGAATCGTCGCTGGTCGTATTAATGGAGGCAAATCAAAAAGCTATTTAGAGAGGACCCCCGGATGAATTATGAAATTTAATGCAAGTTTTTGGTGGGTTAAGCATGTGAATGATGAAAAATCTTTACACGGTAATAGGGTACCATATGGTTGCGTAATCACTCTATGATCCTTTAAGGATAGGCTTTGGTAGTGTAAGAGTATGTATGAGTATGTATGAGTGTGTATTATCTTATAAATTTAATCGAAAATTAACTTGAACATATATCGGGTGGGCCATCTATCGGTTTAAATTTGAATCATCGGTTT
The DNA here is from genome assembly GCA_005959815.1 of Sarcophaga bullata. Taxonomy (NCBI): domain Eukaryota; kingdom Metazoa; phylum Arthropoda; class Insecta; order Diptera; family Sarcophagidae; genus Sarcophaga; species Sarcophaga bullata. Next base: position 2,335 of record QOCX01002138.1, on the reverse strand, counting down.
ACTTCAATTCTGGCAATACTTATGCCACTCTATTCTGTCACAAACTGCAGTACATTATCTCCACTGAACGTAATGAATCGATTTATGCTTCAAACTGCATGATGATTTTGTCAAAAAAAAAAAACATATTTTCGGTTGAAGCTTATTTTCCTCTTGGTGGCTACGTTAATAAACAAAATTTGAGGCTTAGAAAAACCACACGTGGTCTTACAAAAGCCAATGTACGCATTACGAGTTACTGTTTGCTACGGTTGGTGGAACGGAGGCATCATTGGCCCATATTCCTATGACCATTATGATCAATGTGAACACCTATCGCACCATGATAACCGATTTGTTTGTACCCGCTCTTCATGGTATTGATGTGTACGATGTTTGGTATCAAGAAGCTGATGCAACCTACCACACATCTCATACTAGAAACGATTTATTGCGTCAAACGCTTGATGAACGTTTAATTAGACGAAATGGTGATGTCAATTGGCCACCAAGAAGCTACCATTTGATATCGTTGGACTATTTTCTGTGGGGTGCTGTGAAAGAAAAGTGTAATGCCGACAAACCGACATCAACATTCGTGATGTTATTGTCAGAATACGATTCTAGGCACTCGAAAATGTTTATGAAAATTGGTCCAATCAAATGAGGTCCTATGAGGCCGGCTGGGGGAGGCCAATTGATTGAAATAATATTCCACTTCTAATCGGGAACAATTGTACTTCCACAACAAAATCAAATAAATTTGGCAAAATTTCAAACCATTTCTGTTTGATTGCATTTTTAAATTTAAACTTTTAGAAGGGTCACCCTATATTTGTGGTGCTTTTGTCTTTATTTATAGTTGATTCAGTTGTGTAACGCACTATTCATTTCAAAAAAATTTTTTTTTCTTTTGCTACGCTGTCCGTATGTGGCCAATAGTCCCCGAAGTCTAGTAGGTAGTATGTTTGCTTATTAGACGTAAGGCACAAACCCCCAAAACCCCAGGTTAGATATCTTGATCAAAATGAATTTTCTCTCAGCAGATTTCTGGCAATAACTCTGAGAGCAAATACAAATTGTCGAGCCTATCAAATGTGTTTACTCATCTAATCCACATTAGGCCATGAAATATGCCAGAGGCCGCTGATAGAGTTCGCTTCCAACTGAAAAAAGTACCTTCTCTGCGGCATTTTCAAAAGAGTGATTGATGTTCGAATAGACTTGTGATGACTTACTGAAGATAGTGGGAAGACATTATCCTGTTCTTAACATTTTCCATTTCCCCTACACACTCACCCCCCCCCCCCCAGAGACCACAAGTATAGAAATACTTGAACTTTAAAATCCCTAGGGATTGCGTTATTTTGTTGTGACAATTAACTTCTGACTTTTGTGATTGCCTTGCTAAACTAAGAAACATATTCTGTTGAAGTCAATTAAAGAAAGAATATTTTCTGGGTCTTAAACGTATTTAGTACCTAAGCTTAGTTAAAAATCAAAAATTATTGAAAGATTCAAGAGCCTTTATATGGTAAACCCTTTTAAAATTGTGCTGATGATGCATGCAACAATGATTAATGATTTCAATCATTTTCAGGCAAACATTTTCTCTCTCTCTCTCTCTTTCTTCTCTCTCTCTCTCTCTCTTTAAACCCTTTTATTGCCACAACTCATTTGGGGTACTTATGAAGGACTAATTACAGAAGAAAAAGGGAAAAAATTTTTTTGTTACAAAAAAAGGTCCACAAAAGCTGACGAATAAATGAAATTAAAAGACATGAATTTTCGTTTTTCTTTTGTGAAATTTTCAGATTTTCAGATTTTCCCGAGAAATCTTGCTTCACAGATTTTTGTTGCTTACAACAAGGCACCTGAGCCTTA
>QOCX01002137.1:0-15005 GCA_005959815.1 Sarcophaga bullata | reverse complement strand
GATTTAATTCCATCATAGCATAAAGTGTACAAAAAAAAAAAGAAAAAACATACAGAAATTGAAAATATTTCAATCACAATCTAAAAAATTTGAGCTGGACACTAGATCGGGCAAGATATATTTGATTAAACTTGTATTTCGTTATAACAATATATTACGAAGACTTTCAAACTATTTATAAGAAAAGCATAAGTAAGCATAAGCAAGCTTTTTAAGTAAGTTAAAGAGAAATTAAGTAAAAAAACAAATATTTTTGAATTTCAAGCACAGTTTAAAATGATAAGTTTTTTCTTTAGTTTTTCTTTTATTAAAATGCGTTCAAGTGTCAAACGTTTTATTTTATAATTTTAAAAATACGTATTTTTTTTATTAATTTATTTAATTTAAACAAAAGTATACACAAAAACGAATTTAATCTTTACATTTGATAGAACAGCACCAAAAGAGAAAACCACAAATGTATGTCGTTTTTGCTGCAAAAACTTCCTTTAATGATATTATCCTATAAGAGTGGCATAGGGGAATTTTTCAAGTGAAAACCTTATTCCGTCAGACCCATCAGTGCTAAAACCCATGTTAGAAGCATCACATATGTGCACCATCTGAAATCGTGGAGTTACTTATAAAGGTGAAATTCTACGAACATATAACACTAAGAATCAACACATTGTGGAGCTTGAAAACAGTGGATTCGAAAATGGGTTAGGCCGTCATGGTCTAAGTAAAATGTCCAAATTTAATTCTCAATAGTATTTAAGAAACTCTAATGAAATTAAAATTCCATTGTCTTTATTTCGATGACAATAAGTAATGCTTAAAATGTAATTCTACTTCTGTTTATTAACGCATTTCCACGAATGTATACATACCATTAGAGCATTAGAGATGTAGAGATATTCGATTACAAGTATTAATTATAAATTTAACTATTATACGAATAAAATAAACTTAATGGCGATGTAAAATACGGTATGTAGACCTCAAAAGGTAATTACTGGTATGAATCGAACATGCTCGATTGTTGGTCAAACAGTTCAATTTTTAACTGAAAGATCAATTGTATTAATTACATGACCAAACTAGGCAATATTGTAACATTTTAAAATCGATAGTAGTTAGCTTTAGTCTTTTGGTTTTACCATCACATCGATATTTAAAATACGAATACTTTAACTCAAAGCATTGCGATAACATATCAAGAAGGTTATTTCACGATCGATGTCTTTGCAAGGATTCTCAAATTTTGTTGATGTTCAAAAAACGTATTTCGGAACGTAGCAGCTCACTTCAAAGTATTTAATTTTTGTGTCAATTTTTATGTTAATATTTCTATTTAAATTTCAAGAATATTTGAGAGATAAGTTTTGATAATTTTGACAAATTTATCGTTTAATTTAAAATCCTTATTTACACTCTGTTTGGATTAAATTGGGAAATGCAAACAGATTTTGTTCTATTCTTAAGGAAATTATTTTAAATATTATTAGGAAAGTTTGGACGTACGTATGCATTGCTAATACTTTATTTCACTTATCACAACAGCACATCAAAATTAAGCCATCAAATTTAATTTTTTTAATTGTTATGAAAAAGAATAGAACACATGCGATGTTCAGTACAGGTAGAGAAAATTAAGAAAATTGTTGATATTCTTTAAATTCACTACGGCTTATATGTGCGAACATAAAAAAGTGAGTTTGATATTTTAATTTTATGTGTAGCCATAAAGCTTTAGAAATATTTCAAGTTAGGATGAACGCATACTGCACCGATATGGCAAGCATACACTTTTCAAGTTTGGCAATTTGGCTAAAATTTTAAAATGCTTTTTGTTTAATTGCTATCGAACAACTCATATTGTTTTCCATACGATATTAAAATTGAAATTTTTGTTATTAGGTTGGTATTCTGATGGTTGGTATTCAAATGATTTAAAAAAAATTCTGTAAGAAGGCCCATAGTGCTTTAGAATCCAACGGAGAATGATTCAAAAGTCATGGTAGGAATTTGTAATGAATACAACGTGATGTGTAACATGTGGCAAGTAACTGGGTTCATTTTATTCAATTCAAATCCTTTTACCATTCAAGTACTTCTATTCAATTGAAGTTTTTTTTTCTTTAAATTTTCCCATACATTTTTGGTTCCAATTTCTTTTTTTAATTCCCTTAGTAAAACGTTAAGTTTTGTACAGATTTCACTTGATTTCGGAATTTATTTTTATTTAAAACATTCTACATACAATTGCTGATGCATAAAAAAATACAATTTAAATTTCTATAAAATTGCATACGTTACTTTCGCTTGATGTGATTATAAAATTATTTCAACGTAGCAGTGTATATATAGAAACACATACGCCATCATTGTAGATCTTATACGAATATGGCTGCATGTATATTGTAGCATACAGCATGTTGCACTCACTTACAACAAGTATATGCTGAATTATGAAAGTTAAGTACTTCTTTAATACTGTATTTACAATTATGCCATGCAAATATGAAGACTGACTTTTTCCTTTAAGTTTCAATTACCATAATTATCAAACACATCAACATTATGGCAGAGTGTTTAAAAACTAATGATTAGCAAGCGATAGCATGTGTCGTACAAGAGTTTATGCATAATAAACTTTAAAGAGCAATTAAAATGTAATGCAGATTTAATGCTAAAAGTTAAATTAGAGCGCACTATTCCGTTAAAAAATAAAGAAAAAACTTCATAACCAAAAATTTGGGTTTTTTTTTTTTTGTATTTGGCCTTTGAAGTGACTGGAGAAATTAATCGGAATAAGTAGTCGAGTTTTTTTCAATGAAAATTAATTTTATTATTTACAACTACAAATTGAGAAAATGAATTAAATTCTGTATTTTTTCTTTCTTCTTTTTTTCTAATCTAATCTAATAGTCTCCACTTAATTGATTCCTGATACATTCACACTTTGAATGTTGAGAAGGAAAATCGATAATCAATATACCGGACATACAGAAAGAGACAGCGCTACCAGAGTGATGGATAGCCGCATACATGTTGTCGGTAGGTGTGGTTTACCTATAAGAAACTTATCAAGGCAACAATAGTGTGGTTATTTGCTATGGATGTCGGTTCTACAATGCTTAAAAGAGAACGATGATGTTTTAAATGCATACACAACCGTATGTATAAATGTACAATACATTTGTGTACATTTGTTTATTTATTTGCATTTTGTATGTATACACATCTCTATACATATCTTTGCGGTCACTTTAGCTAATTCATTTGCATGTATGTATGTATGTACGTACGTACGTGTAGGTGTAAATATTACTCTCTTATATTATTTATTAAAATGATAACATTTTCCATACATATACACTCACACAGTGTTCACACTTTTATTTACTCTAGTAGTGTAGATATAAGGAATACGAGGAAGTAAAAATCATACCCACTTAGTGTTTCACAAAACGCACACAACTATGTTATATTGAGAGAATATCTGGTAGTGGTAGTGGTAAATTCATATGGTATTCTTGTCATTAAATATCAACCGTAACGATAGCAAGAACTAAAAAAAAATAATGCAAATATCGAATACTTCAGTATCATTATATAGAATACATGCTGCATACATATATATATATACATACATATATATACATATATACGTCTATGTATTTACCTTGATTAGACGATATACAGTCGTCGCTAATAGATTAGTAATAAAATAAGTGTACTCTTTTAAAGAATTATAAAAACTGATCGAAATTTATTTTTCTGTTACTGTTAGACCGCTTTGGACTAGTCCACATTAGACTTCATCAATAGCGCGTTAATCGAAGAGAAATATTGAGTGGATAATATTGAAGAGTATTGCAACTGTGGTCGAAATTAACGTATCGATATTTCCCGTAATACAGTAATCGGGTTGTCGCCTATATACGCCTACTTTTCATATTCGTAAAAAGACTTACAAGCAATATAAAGGAAATCTATTAAAATAATGCAGTACCGTTGACTAAATGTGGTCATTCGTCAAGCGTACTAACATAACAATTAAAATATTCAGACTCCAAATAATAGCGGGATAAAAAAGCTTTAAAAATTAAAACCTAAACAATAAGAAAACATACATGCAAGTGAAATTGGATTACTCGCAGAGCGGTACACAGAATCGGTTTGTGGGAGCAGAAAAAAACAAAACCAGTTCTTTCCAATAAAAATGTAAAAAAAGATCTTTAATTCTGTGTTAAGAATCACTAAGGATTGCAGGAAGGTCTTTACCGATTCTAATCTGATGTGAAGAAATATTTATAGAGCAGCCCTAATGACGCTTTTCAGAAGCATTTTGTTAATTGCTGGTATTTTGCAGCACATATGAAAATTGTTTTAATAAAAGTTAAATTTGACTACATACATACATATATACATAATTGGCTATTACAACCCTTCAGTTAGGATTACGGTCTAGCTTCTCACACCACTTATGTTGTGTGTGTTAATTTTTATACATGAGTGGCGGGACGTTCAGTTTAAAGTCGACTCCGAACGACAGATTTTTGAGAAACTTTTCATGGCAATTTTATTTTTACTCTCAGAGTTTTTGCTCGAAATCTGCTGAGAGGAAGTCGCCTAAGAAATATTTTTCATATTTCGTTTTTGATGTCTGACCGGGGATTTGAACCCTGGATTTTCGTCTAATAAGGCAACACACTACCTACTAGACTGCGGCGTTTATAGTTAATGAGTTACAATTAATTCAACATATTCAATCTAACTCAGAAACCATTTTTATATTCTGTTTTATGTTGAAGCGTGTAAAGATTTGAAAGATTGTTATGTTTTCTTTTCATTTTGAATTTCCCAGCAAACTCTTACTAAAAAGGACAAATAATAATATAAATGGCAATAAAACTTCATTTTATTAAGCATTCATAAAGTTAGGCATTGAATTCAATAACAAAACAAAAATAGAAATATTCAGCATTATTGGTACTGTTGAATCCACAGCCAATTTTTTTTTCTAGTTCACTAAAATGCCTGGGTGTAATTTCAACCAATTCCCATTCTAATTTAATATTCTGCAAAAGTATCTCAGGCTCACGTTAGTGTATATCAATAGCCTCTTTAATATTTGCCACCAATTTTTATAAAATTCTGGTTACTATTGCCATACGTTTGAGATTTTTTTTCGGTTAGAAAATGATTACATTTTCAAAATAAAAGCTGTCGACTATATCTATGAAATGGGTGTAAAGTGTTCGTATGTAGTCAAATTGTAGTCACCGTAGTCTAGTGGGTATGATGTTGGCTTATTAGACAAAAGGCCAGGGTTCGAATCCCCAGTCAGATATCAAAAACGAAATATGCGGCGGCTTTCTCTGAGAGTAAAATACGATTGCCATGTAAAGTTTCTCAAAAATCTGTCGTTCGGAGTCGACTTTAAATTATAGGTCCCGCCACGTATGTATAAAATTAACACACTAGCTAGACCTAGCTTCTCACGTCACTTATGTTGTTGTATTAATTTATCCACAACTACATTTTAAAGTCGACTTCGAAAGAAAAATTTTTTGGAAATTTTTCATGGTAATTTTATTTACTTTCGGAATTTTTGTCAGAAATCTGCTTATACCGTAAGAATCATATCGCGGGTTCTAACAAAGCTAGAAGCAACTTGTAAAGTGGAATTCTATCATTTGACACTAAGAATCAACACCTAGTGTGACTTGAAAACGGAGGTTTCGTGAGTGTTAATTTTATCCATGAGTGCCGGAACCTTCACTTCAAAGTTGACTACGAACTACAGATTTTTTAAAAACTTTTCATGACTATTTTTTCTTACCCTTAGAGTTTTTGCCAGAAATCTGTTGAGAGGGAGTTGCCGAATAAACATTTTCATTTTGTTTGAATCTGGTTTGGGTTTTGAACCGTGGCATCACATCTAATAAATCAACACATTTTCTACCTACCTAAAGTCGTCGTAGTCTAGACTTTTGGAATCTAGCAATTTTTTTAAGATTATTGCTAATTGAAGCATTTTACATTTAAATTTAAGGACGACTTTAGAAAGAAATTAATATTGACATGAAAAATTCAATGTGGGTAGTTACTTTGACCACTGGAAAATTGAAAAACAAGCTTCATGACATAAGTCATCAAAAATATGCAGAAGAAAATTTTGTAAGATTTTATTATGAAAATATCGTACAAATCTTTTAACAGAAGCTCTTTGATGTCATTTAAAAGACACGTTTTGCTTAATGAAATGTCATAATAAAACTAAAATTTAATTTCTAATTCACTAACGTCAACTGTTTAGATTGAGATACAGATGTTAGGGCTCAAGATGATGTCATGAATGGAAAATTTCTTTCTTTTATGTGTGTGTGTGTGTGTGTGTGTATTACATAGCCAACTTCACACCTGCTATTTCAATTGGAATGTGTAGGAGAAGGTATTGTGCACAGTCGTTTTTTGTTTTTTTTTTTTTTTTTTTTTTTTTTTTTTTTTTTTTTTTTTTTTTTTTTTTTTTTTTTCTTTAATCAAAAAAAAAAAAAAAAATTCGAAATCGTAATACATTGGTGTGGTCGATCTATGGTCTCTGCTAGTATGATGGAACTGGTCTATTGTACGAGTTTTATATCAATTTAATACACAGCATTATACATCTACAATTCAACTAAAATAGACAAAGTTTTCATTTGCTCCATGAATAATTCATAGAATTCATTTCGATTATTTGCTTGATAAGTACAATTCAAAAAAGTAAAAGACAAGAAAGGGAATGGCCGAGAATTAGTTTTCTCCCCTCTACTCATTTTAACGAAATTTATAAATTTTCTTTTCATTTTTTTTTCTTTTGCTTCTTCTTTTTCTTTTTGCGTATTTCATTCTCAATGTATTTAAAGTTTCGTTTTTATTTACATTTTTTATTATTTCGTATTTATTTAACGCAAATGAAAGAAATTGTAACAAGAGAAAACGAAAGAAGAAGAAGAACAATAAGAAACTTTATTACCGCAAAGTAAATTTCTGATGTTGTAAAACGTTTTCGTTCCTCCACCACTTTATAGAACTTTAATAGAGACACTCACTATAATGATTTGCCACAAAAAAAAAGAAAAAAAAAAATTAAAAAGATTTCCACAAAACGAAAAACTATTAAAGAAAAATAAATTGTTAAATTCATTTGTAAAGCATTCATATTGTAACACAATTTGTAACCATTGCAAAAGAAAAAGTTCATTCATACGGAATGGTTTCATTCATTAAATTAATGACGATATTTTTCTAGTTTTTCAAATCAATAAGTTCTTTCGGAATTCAATTCTACATTTTTTACATTCTTTTTGTCAGATATTTAAGAAAAGTTTACATTTTTAGTGATTTTCTAAAGATAATAATTGGACCTAAACTATAGACTACACACGTTATAAACCTCCATAATCTGTAACTTTTGTAAGAGGATACATCTTCTTTTTTTTTTATATATTAATTCATAAAATTTTTTATGTTATTTACATACATAACAATTATCAACCCTTCAATCAGGATTACGGCCTAGCTTCTCACATCACTTATGTTGTGTGTCTTAATTTTATTACATGAGTGGCGGGACCTAAGTTTAAAGTCGACTTCGAACGACAGATTTTTTCGAGAACTTTTCATGGTAATTTATTTATTCTCAGAGTTTTTGCCAGAATCTGCTGAGAGGAAGCCGCCGGGAAATATTTTTTCATATTTCGTTTTTGATGTCTGAACCCTGGCCTTTCGCCTAATAAGCCAACACACTATCTACTAGACTATGGCGACTTGTTTATTTATTTACTTTTATTTAATTATTTGTTTATTTGCAGAAACGTGAACACCTGCAGATATATGAACACTTTTTCATTGCTTTAACTATTCGAAAACGTTAACAAAAATTGAACATGAAATTGAATTTTTTTTAATGATTTTTTATTTATATTCACACCTATCATGTTATTTACAATGTGGATAATTAAGTTTATAAATTGTAAGTATCTCCATATAATCACCCCCATATTATCACTTCTTTGCTTATTTACCACAATCCAATCGGTCGAAAACGTCAATACCCTTTGAAAAAATAAGTGCCCGTTTTCGCGAGTTCACTGTATTTATTGTTATTGCAGTTCGGCCAAATAATTTAAGTTCATTAGAAGCACTTTCACTCGAATTCTAGCGTTGTCACTGTCTTCGAAGTACTTTCTATTGCCCGTAATCATTTGCTTCACAAACTGTTACATTTTCTTCCGTTTTGATAGTGAATCGCAAATGCAAAATCAGTTCATAAAATTTTTTCCTTGTTAACTTATGTAATACCTAACCATCGGGCTTGTTTGCGTAACTTGCTTCCTGGCTGACTGATATCGGTTTGAAGTAGAATGCCTACCATTGTATCACCACGATTTATCCTTTATCTTAATAACAGCAAATTGTGGCGTATTTCTACCTTTTTTCTATTAAAAAATCAAAATACGATGATAATATTCCGAATTTTCAATCATTTTTAAAACAGAAGTCTTTGGAGAAGCAATTCTTTAACGGAAATCAAACAAACGAATTCAGTTCAATAGAGGCATATGCTTGGAAAGAGTCTTTAAAACAAATAAAAAAAGTCTGCTTAAGTTAGAAAAACAGTGATTTTAATAGCTAAAGTCCGCTGATTATTACATAAATTTTAAATTTTACTAATGCAAGAATATAATGCTCAAAGATAAATTTGGAAACAAGAAGGTTTTTATATTCTCAATACAATCAAGAGGCTTTAAACAACAAAAGATATTTTTTTCCGGAATAAACAAAATATTTGTTGAAATGTGGCAGTGCCAAAAATATGTTGTGAATAAAAGTAAACGTTTTAAAATTAAAATAATAAAAATACGCTGGAAACTCATTGAATTTAATGATCAAAAATCTTACTCTTGGCTCAAGCGGTATATCAACAAGAAAAATTGTTGAATTTAGTGTCAACAGCAATTAGAAGAAGTTTAAGAGCCGACAATTAACCCTGAATGGTACTCTGTTTTATTTTGTTCCAGCACTCAGTATCATTTTGCATGAAATGCAATTTAATGTGGTTTCATTAAGATGGTGTCTCAAGCCACACTACTCCCTATTACGTGAATACAATGACAATAAAGTTCGATAATCAAATGATCTCACGTCAGTTCATTACCCGGAAGTTTAGTAAATTTGTTTGTTTTTAATTAGGTCTCTCGTTTACAGGGACAAGCCAGCCACAATGCCAAAACTGGAAGACAATTTTGCAACTGACATTAGTGCGAAATTGGTCAAATTACAGGAAAGTGGATGTAACATTAGACCTCACGAATGGTCATCTATGCCATAGTCGCCAGAAATATTTGCTTAAAATTTTATTTACAAATCTAAAAACATGTATTCATTAATTGTTCCAAATAAATAATTTTTTAAAAAATTTTCTTTAGTTTTTCTTTTTATAAAACCCAAAAGATTCAAAATGTACCCGCAATTGCTCATTGCAACCCTTCAGCCTGGCTTACACCCTAGCTTCTCACATCACTTATGTTCTGTGGCTTAGTGTCAGGCATGAGTGGTGAGACCTACAGTTTAAAATCGACTCAGAACGACAGATTTCTTGAATTTCTGCCAGAAATCTGCTGGAAGCCAACGAAGAATTTTTTTTATATTCCATTTTGTTCAAGATGTCTGACGTAGAATTTGAACATGCTAGATGTAGATAAAATTTAATATCTGCAGTTTATTCTGGAGTGTTTATTTTTTGTAATATTATACTAAACTAAATACAGGGTGATTAAATTTTTTTTAAAATAATCCACGATGAAAGCTTTTTTGTAAATAAAAATTTATTGTGAAAATGTTATTTGTCTATGCAGTTCGAATTTATTGGAATTTGTTAAGAATTAGAAACTTTTGTACACACTAAGCAAATAAACTTTAGTTTACTGTAAATCAAGTAATATTTTTACTTATTATTTCTTATATTTAAAGTTACTACTCACTACCGTTTATTACCATTTCAAAGTATAGTATGGCAACAGTGAATGTCCTTCAACATGAACACTTTGTGTGTGTGGGAATAGAATCATTAACTGTAATTCCATTCATTATTTTCCCTTTCTTCGTAATGTTTAAACGAAAGTCATTTTCATTTCGAAACATTGTAGCGATAATGGTTTTCGATACGATAAAATAACTGTTTTGTTCATAATTACAGTTTTTGAGTTTAATTTTGTTTCATTCACTTTAATTTTATTCACACAAATAAAGTTTTAATATAAAATTAAATGTCAGAAATTCATTGTTTTATGAAACAAACAAAAAAAAAATCAAAAACATGACAAACGTTTAAAATTTTTGTTAATAAATTATTTTAATTTCATTTTATTTTATTAAATTTTTTCTTTTATTTTCATATTTCATGCCGTTTCAAGGCGTGTGATTAATGTTTTTTTAAGAAATTAAAATTTATTACTCATACGCCACCGGAAGGAAACATAGCCCATATAGCCTGTGTATGCATGTATGTAGGTATATATTCTTAAATGTTGTAAAAATTGTTTGTCAATAAAATATTAATTTTCATATTTTCTTCGTATTGATTTGTGTGGCCTAGTAAAAGCAGAGCTGACAAAACAATTCCCTTAGAGTTTGGAAATTTTATTAAGAATTCACTCTCTTCACGTACTATAGACGAGGATTACATTCTTTGGTAATAAAATTTTTATCATACCACATGACTTTTTTGTAATGAAATTCAAATTATAATTTATTACACTTTGGCATAGACATGAGCATAAATAAATTCATACATACATACATATATACATACATACATACATACATACATACATATGAAAATATATAAAATTAATTAAAATTAAAGCATAATACATTGTATAATGAATAATGAAAAAATCTGTTCGTATGCCGAAAATTGCATAAAAATAATGTAAAATTTATTATTTAATCTCATTGTAATTGGTATACATACATACATGTACGTGTTCATGTCCATATGTCTTGTAAAATTTAAAATTCACTTGTGTTTGGAATTTATAAGCTTTGCTTTACTTTTCAAAGTTTCAATGCCTCAAGCGTTTAAGTTCTGTTGTATTAAAGTTAAATACAATTTAAAAGATAATTCATCATCTATAGATAGATGAAGAGAGTTCATACTAATTATTATGGGATAATATCAATCTACATAAGATCCACTAGAGTCCAATACATGACGAAAAAGTTCGTGTTTATTATGGTGCTGGTGACGTTGGCCATACAATCGTTGTCTTTTTCGAGCACTATTGATCATGAGATGATTATCAACATCTTTAGGTCTGTATTGGATGATCTGGATATTTACCGAACGTAGTTTTAACAGACGGTGCTACGTGCCATTTTAGATAGCACTAGATCAGAGGTTACCAAAAATTTTTTGATTGTGTATTAGTGAGTAAGTGAGAGAAAACAAATTGAGAGAATTTATTTATGTACTGTCAAAGAAAAATGTTAGTAATATACGCTATTTTGATTTCCATTTCATCAACGTTCATAAAGTTATACATCTTTGACGCAAAAATTAGGGAATATTTTTAGATATTTAGTGAAAGGAACTTGTGGTTCATAAATTTCCTTAACTACTAATAACAAATCTTTTAATTTTTCCAAAAAAAAATTGCTTGATGCCTACAAAAAACCTGTTCCCTTTCCTTATCATTTAATTGTCTTAAAATGTCTTTTAAGAATATATACGACATTGGATTTTTATAAAACCATTTTATATTTAAAATATTTTTTGAGTGTAAACCTGAAAAAATATCATAGCATCCGCTAACATATGCACTCGCCGCAGTCTGATCGATGACTAAACAAAAGAGCATAAGCAATGTGTGTGAATTCTCAATGCACAATTGTGCTATGAAACGGTAATCCCTGCACTAGATAATCGCACTAGCAATTTGAATGCTTGATTATTTCAAATGGAGGGTGTTGTGAACTGGTCACCGAGGCAGTACAATTTGAATTTCGCTTGTAAGGTTTGTTGTTGTAAGGTTTTAATTAAAAGAAAAAAAAATCGAAGTCATCTATCAGTTTACATCCGATTTATGCTACAGGACTATAGAAAGTTGGACATTTTGAATGCGCTCTGTCTAGATAATCTGCAGTTGATATTTAACGATGGTATAATCCACACATAATGGCATCAATAAGGTTTTCAAACGAATAATAAATTTCAACGGAATCTCGCACACACTTTGTAGGGGCCGCAATTGATTTGAGTGAATATATTGGGAATAACAGATTACGTTTGCGACACTTTGCTTATCCTTAAAATTATAGATAAGAGAACTACTATTACTCTAGGCTTTTCAAGGACATTCTACATGTCGTAAAAGGTCAAAAAGAAAAAGTCTCTTGCAATGACATGGAACCAAGACATAACTTTGGCAAATCATTGTTAATCAATCCGTTAATAAAATATTTCGTTTTATAAATAAAAAAAAAATTAAGTAAACAAAGACGAAAAATCAAAATTGCTCAAATTTATAATTAAAAAAGCACTAAAAAAAGCCAAAAGTATTAATAAATACACATATACAACATACATACCTACATGCATACATACATATATAATTGTTGATTATAAACCTTCAGTTTGGATTACCACCTAGCCTCTCACACCACTAATGTTGTGTTAGTTTTATGTACGAGTGGCATGACCTATAGTTTCAAGTCGAATTCGAACGACATAACACTTTGGAGAAAAATACTGCGTCAGAGGTGAATATAAGTATTGGAGAAGCTTAATGGCAATAACTGCAATGACTTTTGTTGCTCCGGCGTAAGGATGTTACGATGTTGTAACAGTAGGATGACGCAAAAAAGCAGATTCAAAATGAATTGATGTGAGGAGCTGACCAACAACGATAGCTCTTAAATTCGATTCTGATTCCAAATAAACATTAAAAGATTGTAATTTAAAGATTGTAACTGGATGTACTCGAAATAGTCTAAATATTCATTTGAAAATTAATTATGGAATATAGCAATCGATAATCGATGTGTCCAATAGTAAATAGTAAAGATGTTGGAGAACACATAGAAAAAGTGAATTTTATTCCTATGGAATATATACTTAGTTTAACAAAATATCGCCTAATTTTTCCAATCTTGGTTTGCGTTGACATGTATACAAATATTTACATGTACATACATCCTGTATAGACATTTTAATGACGAATTATAAACATTATTCTACTTTCAGAAATTAATCACATTTTCCACATTTTCAGTTAAACTTTAAATGAATTAAAATTTTGTGAAAAATATTACCAATTCAAACAGAAGCGGCTTTAAATAAAAATTTTAAAAGTATTTTAAAAACAAAAACTAAATAAATCAATAGAAATTGGAAACATTTGCACTAAACTTTCTACTTCCGCTTGAACCAATGCTGTCAGTACAATGCTAAAACAAAAATTTTCCTAAATCTTGAGCAATTTTTTTTTCAATCTTTTTTCCTGCTACTTGGTAAACTTCAGACTTTAAAAATCATTTCTTGAAAAATTTCAGTTTAAATTTGTTATAACAACACAGTATTATTTCATAAGACCAGGGTATATTGGTATAAAAATTTCCCAAAAAAATATCCCAAAAATTAAAAGATTTTCAAAAATCATTTGCGTTTGAAGTGTAAAGACAATCTCTCTGGAATGGTATGGTTTTGTATGTATATTTGTAGAATAAGTGTATGTTTACATGACTTGGAAATTTAATTTCATTAAGCTTTTCACCTACGAAAATTTATACTCATATTAAGTAAGACTTTAATGAAATTTGTATACCTAATGAGTTTTAATTCTTTCGAATAAAATTTTTTTTTTATAAATTTCTTGCAACTTAAATATATTTTCTTCTCTAATAATTGAAAAATTTCAATGTTATAAGCACTCAAAATGTGAATATAATTTAAAATCAGGTGTCCTGGTAGTCTAGTGGGTAGGGGTGATAGCGTAATTACCATGAGTAACTCTGGTCTGTTACTCTACACCAAGCATCAAATATAATTGGTACTCGTATTCTAACTAATAAATAAAGTCTATCCAGTACTACTATTTTCTATAAATTGTTTACTGTTTATTGTTTATTTATATGACAGTTTTTATAATATTTTCAATAATAATCTTATAAAATATTTCTTACAAAACGTACGAGTTGTTTTCTAAATCAATTGATTGCAATTTATATTATAAGGCATTTATTTATTAAAAATTTTCAATTATTTTTTAAATATTTTTTGTTAAACTCCAGAATTAATTGTTCCATATTCATGGTAAGTATATTATGAGATATTTGCTGTTGAAATTATTGAAAAATTTTAGGTTTGCATTGTTGTAGAATAAAAATAAACTGTAATTTAACGAAAGGTGGCATCCATTAAATTAAATTAATTGCCATTATAGTGCGCGAATGTTGTTTATCAAACATAAAGAACTATCTTCTACGACTAAACTGAAATAAAGAGTTGTAAGGGACAGTTTAGTTTTTAAAATTTTAGTAAGTAAATGCGACACTTTCAATATGCTTATTGATAAATCCTTCAGATAATATTTTAAAATCTTTAGTATTTGTTAAGTGAAACATTTTAAACTAGGTATACTAATATAAAATTTATTTTATGAAACTTTTGTTTATTGAATATTGTACAGATTGAAAATGAAGAATTATTGCCAAACACCATACGATCATTCTCACAATCCTGAATTTAATTAATTATGCACATTTCTTCTATTTTTATATACCATAAATGGGGCAAATGAACTTACCAATTGGTTTTAAAGCAAATAATCCAAACCAAAAAATGATTATCCAGAATTGAGGCATTTTTGTATTTCAGTTGTTTCTTTGTTTTGTTTTGTTTTTTTTTTTCTTTCTTTTGTTTGTCACAAGTTTTAATAAATTTTTTTAATTATAATTTTTTGTTTTGATTT
>QOCX01002136.1:0-24674 GCA_005959815.1 Sarcophaga bullata | reverse complement strand
GTCTAATAAGGCAACACACTGCGGTTACACAGTGATTATAATTTTATGAAATACTTTGCAAAGAAACTAGGAATGAGGCAACATGCTGTCGAAGCATGTTATCGATTTGAATACAGAGAACGGTCAGTCCATGGAAATAGTATCCGAGAGCTAGATCATCATCCAAGCAGTAGGCTTTTAGAGAATTAACTCGAAAATATGAAATGGAAACTGTCTGAGGAAGTTAAATTAAGTAGACAAGGGAAATAGCAGACATATGAGCTTGCAATGACAGGAGCTTCCATAAGAACAGAAACCTTTCTGTGGGAGTGGGAAGTGCTATGTAAAAGTGCGTGCTCATGGAAATTTTTGTTATTTGTGAACACAGCTGGAATAACGTACAGAAATTTTCAAACTAAGACAAAAAGGCAGTCAAACTAATTTTACATTGAGAAAATCATGCCCAAAGAAGGTGAAAGCAGCTGCATATTCCTTAACATCCTTTCTTAAGATAGGAAATCTATAGAGTCGGTAGCCTTTGAAAAGTTTTTAAAAGTTTACTGCAACCAGCAAGTTTTTAAGTCCCTCAAGAAGGATCATACCTGCCTGAATACATAAATCCATAATCGACAGAGAAGGAATACATTTCTAAAGCAAGTTGCCACTTGTTCTACTTTGAGGCTTCACAAAAGAATTCAGGGGATGACAAAATCGTGTATTAAGTCCGTTTTGCTATTCCTAAACTTGAAAACATGGCACACTGATGAAGTAGATTCTGCTGTCAAATGCTACTTTCAAAATTTAACAAATTTTTGGCATAACAGGGTATTAAAACTATTAAAGTTTTCCAAAGTGTTGTTGTTATTTTTACTATCCTCGCATATGCATTAATCACATACAAATGTGCCACACTGTCCTTTCCTTTCATAAGCGAAAACCAATTTCGATTTTTATAAAATGCGAGAGGTGTGTGTGCTTTTGTTTGATTTTATTTTCATAAATTTATTATTAAACAAACACTAAACATTGATGATGACGTTATAATAAACAATTAAATCCATAAAAGCAAAAACAACAAAAAAAAAACAAAAAAAGTTTTTTTTATGATATTTTAGCATGACATGTTACAGTTGAATACGGAGCAGTTTATGTAGAATGGAAATAATATATTCACAACAACAACACACCACGGAATACCACCATAACATATGCTCGACATATGTAATGGTATCGTGCTCGATGGTAGAAAAAAATATTATTAACACGTGGCTGTTTTTTTATGTTTTTTTTGTTAACAACTGTTAACTTCTGGTTTAATCTTACCTTTTTCAAACTTAACGTTTAACGATTAACGATTAACGGTTAACGGATTTGATTTTATTTGTTTTGTTTTTAGTGTAGTAAAGCTCAAAGTTTTAAATCATTTCCTTTTTTTTTTACTTTTTGCCACTTTTTTATTCAGAATATAAAGTTTTTTTGTTTGGAATATCATTTCGATAATGGTGGCACACATCAATCGCCAGGGTGTTTATAATGTTTGACTGAAATAAGAAATTTTGATGTCGTTGCATAGGAGTATGGTAGCAGTTATGGCGATTGGGGAGAAGGACAAAAAATATAAAATTCTTTTTAAACTAGTTCGCGACAATAAAAACCTCTAGAGGTTCATAGGAAAAAATCCTAATGTGCTCAAGTGTCGCTTATAAGCTACTGGTGGAGTTATAGTCAACAGAACTGGTGTTAGGTATTACAGTCCTTAAGTATCGAGCATAAAAGAATCTAGGTTATGTGCATGTCTGACCCCTAGCTACAATTCCACTGTTAAAAATCTTATTTAAAGTAATCCTGCTACTGAGTATGCACATGCCAGACCAAGTGACTAGTCAAGCATTTCATTCATAATTGTGATTGACAACTATTCGTTACACACAGTATATAGATTAGTTAATCTGTAGGCATTATCTAGAAGAAAATCTAAAGACCTCTTAGTCACCGAATGAGACAAAGTATAAGTCTGGTGACGTAAACTTACAGCACATTTCTGTGCAAATATTAGCATAGGATTCAATTGTGCTCAAGGCACCTCAAACACTTAAAGTTCAATTTAAAATATTGTATTCGTCTCAGGGAAATTAGGAAAAATAGCCTCCACTTCCACCCTACTGCAACGGATGTCTCCCGGTACACACGTACTTCGCATTGTTCCCTATCTGCTCTATTTCTCTATTACTCTTGCTACTTAATGCTAAGAGAAAACCTTGTAACGACTATGGTGTTAATAATCAGAGAAAATTTCAGAATTATTCGAGATTGGCATACCCCCAGCCTTCCAACGTGCCTGCGTGACGACAGAGAACAACTTTTGTAGCGCTTCATTGTAAACTTCTGAGTTCCATGTTTTAAAGAGCTTTATGCTCAAAACTTATCAATTGCATTCTGCATCAATACGGGAATTTGAAGCGGCGTTTCATTCACGATTAAATAATCAAGATATCCTTCAAGTGAATGTGACAAGTAATGTGTTCCTTACGTCTTGGCAATCAAGTCATTATTTGATTACAAAATAGGGCCTGCGTTTACGATATGTACTTCTATGAAATGTCGTCATAGGGTAACCCAATCGATTAAAAACAAACTGCCCAAATAGGCCTGGTAAGTATAGAGCACCCTTCGTAATGCTATTGTTGTAGAAAGTTAGGCATCTTCTGCGACATACGTACTTCATGAAAAGTCGTACAGAGGGTACACAAACGTGAGGCAAGAACTTCGAATAGCTGTGTAAGCTCCAGGAGACCACCTAGTGAAAGTGTTGATGCTACAAGGGGAAATGGAAATGTTTGTTGTGCTTGGCTTAAGGATACGATGCAGCATCAGCGGTACCTGTATAAAATCAAAGAATAAGCTTCAGATACAGAGCCGCTGTGTGTTAAGAACAGGTATATGGGAAGCCTGAAGTCGCCACTGTGCTAGAAGGGAGAGTGTTGTGACTTAAGTTAGGAGGGTACAGGTTCGTTCAAACCTTAGGTCAGCAGTTCCCAACAAACGAAAACATGGAAGAAATATCTTCATGCGCTCATATTGCTTTCCTCAGATTTCTGACAAAAAACTCCGAGAGTAAATAAAAATTGCCATTGAAAAGTTCTCAACATCTCTCCTATCGGTTGACATTTAAACTGTACGGTCCGCTACTCTTGGTATTGAATTTAAGACACCCACAGCATAGAGTGGTGAGAGAACTAGTCGTAATTCTGACCGAAGCGTTGTACGTGCAAATTAATGTATCGTAGTATGTATGTATGTATGTATGATTATGATTGTATGTATGTATGTATGTATATGTATGTATGTATGTATGTATGTATGTATGTATGTTTATTAGTACGTTGCATGGTATGGTACCAATAACCAATCGTCACCGCAGAGCAAGGACAAGTACGGGTGTGACACATCAAGATCTCGCAGAAAATGATCAGTAAAGAATAAATTAACTGGCGGACGATATTGGAGATTTAGATTGGGCTCATTACGAGTCATTTCATAGATTGTTTAGTCTTGACTGCTGGACTGAACGATATCTTTGCTTGTTAAAGGCTAGGTAAAGAGGCTGTACAGCCCTTCAGTTTAGTCAGGCTGCAATACGTTAAGATCACATGGAGAATTTTTTTATTCACAGTGCTTCATAGAACTATTGTTATGAAGTGTATCACCGTAATCTGATAATACGAGCTTGAAATAAACAAAAATTTCCTTTCCTTTATGAATATACTACGTGAGAGAATCTTGGCCTATTTTTGATTACAATTTTTTAATTGTTTTGAGTGCCGCCACGCAGACACAGCCAGAAATAGCTTTTATACTTAGTTAAGTATGCAACACTTAACTGAACCTTAACCTTTTATTACAAAATTTTTGATTTTTTTTTGTTTGTTTTTTTTTTTACGTCAATTAAAAATAAAATTTTCTTTTTGTTGTACAAAAAAAAAAACGAAAAAAATCACAATCAGCAGCCATTGTAACCGCCATGCATGACACCAAAAGGCAATCATCACTTAATTTAATTCCAATTTCTCAACGGTTCAAATGAAACATAAAGAACGTTACTCGAATGACTGCGAACGACAGACTGACGAACTGACTGACTGACGGTTGAATTTTTATTACTCTGCTTTCCCTGCTGATTTTTACACCGATGACTGGAAAGAGAACGAATAGCAGAGAGAGAGACGAGAGAATCAACTGTTATTTCATGGTTACTTCGTGACTCTTAATATGAATTAAAAAATATTTACCCATGCCCGTGTGAACACCAGCGTTGGGGAAAGTTTTAAACAACAAACAACAACAAACATAACTGATACTAATAACATAGCTTTACAATATAGGTCTTTTGCAACACAAGGGAAGCGTGTTGTAGTGCGTGAGTGATAAAAAAAAGAAGCAATGAATGGAATTGAAGAAAAAATGTTAAAATTTTACGATGTGCGAACACAAACAAATCAGATCACAAATGTGCAGACATTAAAACACAAAACAATAAAATAATAAAAATAAACGCACAGAGCAGTTCAAATGGTAATGAAGCCAAGTGGAAGTTTATAAAGACGTTACGGATGTTTACTTTGTTTCAGACGGAAGCTATGAATCATGCCCCCAATAAGCGACCCCCCCCCCAAAAACCGTATTAGGTGTGCGTATCGAAAGGCATGCAGCGAATGGTATTAATGGACACATGATTTGACCAACGCTCGTACCCCAAGGAAAACACTCGCCGGGTGTTCAAAATTTTCCCGCAGCAGGAGCTGAAACTAAATGACCATAAGCGATAACGTGTGTTCATTAAAGGGTTCTGGGGCAGTAGTAAATGACTTTAATTTCTCATCGGAAGGTCTCTCCAGCGATAAGTCCCAATTCTGGATAAGTTGGTCGTGAACATACAAAATTGTCGGCCTTGGGAAAGATACCAATTCCGTAGATGAAGTATAAGAGAGTCAAATGATTCTCGAGAAGTCACTGTTTGGTGTTGATTTCGGGGCTGGCGCCAGACATCTGTTCATATCTTTGAGAACGACTGGGGCCATTACTTGCCTAAGCAAAGCATTCTAGGTGGTATGATTACCTACTATGTTGAGGCGCATTGTGGTCGTTACGATTTCGTTAGACCAGCGTTAGACTTTTTGGGATTTTCTTAAGCTCAGATGCGGGTTAAATAGCCTCAGACTTGCAATTGTCCATCAAATAACAACATAAGTGCATGGATATCGGTAAAATTCAGCCCAGAATCATGGAAAGTTGAAATTTTAACGTGCGTTCTGGTCAGAAAGTCAGTGGGCAGACATGTGAACAATGTTCCACAGATAAATGGTATGGTAAGAAACGACCCATTCCAAAAACAGGCGGCTATAGTTAAGGAATGTGGGACGACAGTCTTGCACATGATAGTCACCTGAGTACATCGGAATTATCGAATTAAAAGAGATGTGAGCTCTATCGATTAACAGTTCCCTGGCAGTTTATTTTATTTATTTTGGGGCAAGTGCTTCCAACGAGAAAGGAGATGGTGCTTTTTAGTTTTTTTTTTCCAATATCTCTACATACATGACCCAAAGATCAAAGGAGTTTTTGTTTTTAGTTTAAAAGAAAACATGTATTACGACCGCTTTTGTATTCGATAGGAAACATGAGCACTTCAATCTCCTAGCTTTTACCGTCAAAAAAAAAACGCCAAGTCCTTCCAAATACATGTGCAATTACAATCAAAATTCTACAGAAATGGTTAGAGAACCCATGCTTTCAACAGTCTTTTTAGAGCTATGATCAGCCCATAAAGTGTACAAAAGGGTTTGTCATTAATTAATACAATTAAACATTTAATCAATGCTGATTACATTCCGAATCAATACGATTGTAAATTTTATTGAAATATTATTGCAGAAATCAATCCTTTAACACGGCATTAATTTTGTTTCACTTCAATCGCATTTTTAAGCATTTTGTTTAAAATTAATTAAAGTGTTGATTGTTGTTGTTGTTGCTGTTGTTTTCCTTTCAATATGTTATTTACATATAAATGTTGTTTTATTTTTTCGTTTGCTTGTTTATTTATTAAAATTTTATTATAATTATTGGTGTTGTTGTTGTTGTTGTTGTTATTTATTTTTCCCATGATTTAACCACACATTCAATGTACAAGTGAATGTAAATAATCAAGACATTAATTGGCAAGAGTATTACAAAATCAGGCACATCACACATGCAAACAAGACAACAAAACAAAAAATGGTAAAAAGTGGGGTGAGAGGAAAAGGAGGGAATAAATTGGTTGACACGATGACGTATGTGCGATATTATTACACTTAATTAATTTATATTTTTTTTTTTTATATGCGATATTTAGTGCTTAACAATGTGACCCGTTGTGCTTCGCTAAAGAATTTTTAAGATTTCATGTGAATTAAGATAAGCAGGCTTATGGATGGATACAGCCATACAAGTACACAGAAGACAAGTGCAACATGAAAACATTAAGTAAAGGACACTAAAAAATTCTAATTAGAAAAACAGTTAGATTAGCAGAGATAGATCAGCTAGCTGATCGATGAGGCCAATGCAGTTCAACAGGCAGGATATATCTCTGCAAGAATGGGTGGTAACGTAGTATATAAGAGTTCCCTGATGGTTTATGATTACTTAGCTCGACTAAGTATTTGGTCACTTACTAACCCCTATAGCCAGGATTACACCTTAACTTCTCACCGCCCATTGTATAAAAGCTCTGTTTACTCCTCTAGGGAGCATAGGGCCCATTGTTTGGTGCGCTAATTTATATCTTTGAGTGCGGGAGATATTTGAGAAATTTCATTCATGACACAATTCTGGTATTCTCTCTCAGAGTTTGTTGGACAGAAGGAGTGCTCTGAGGAAGGTTGGCCAAGAGAAATTTTTGTTCACATTTCGTTTTATTCGAGATGTGTTGACTGAATATTTTAAGCTCAGGCTTCGGCTCTCATTAATCCAATACACTGTAGGATTTAATACAAAACAGGAAGATGTTAAGGCATCTAGATAAGGAGATACTAGGTCGCTCAATCCAGAGCTGACGGGGTTGTACATGGTCAAACTAATGTAGGTGTGATACTACACAGAATTGAACCGTTACTGCGTTAAAGCGGCCATTATATCTGTAGAGGGAGGCGTGTACACAACATCTAAGCATTCTCTATAAAGCCGGTGTGTCTCTATAGGTCAATAGCAAGACATTCCTTACCCAAGTGAGGGGACTTGGTTAATTATGCGAACAAGTGATCTTTCTACTTCTCTTATTTGAAGTCTGTTCAGAAAGTCATTGTTAGAATCTTTAACGAGAGTATCTAGAGCTGCATTAGGAGCTTTTGGGTTTCCTAAAATAAATGCTGTAGGACAGCCGTCGTAAGAATGCTCAAATTCTTCACCATTTTCGCTTTCCTACTACTCGTAGCCAAAGATGGGGCTGCATTTAATTGGTGCCCTCAAATCTGGCCGTTGACCGGCCACGATTGTTATCACTTTTTCATAGCATATTTTAGCTCTAAATTGTTGCTTAGAAAACAGCGTTTCGTATAATTCCGCATTCAATAAACTAAGTGGCCATTAAAGTATAATCCGCCTTACTCTTGTAGCTAGTGTGTGAGCTTATTAGGCGAGAGGCCACGGCCCAACAAAACAATATACAGATAAGAAATATTTGATTTTCTGCGACTGTCCTCTCAGCAGGATTTCTTGCAAAATCCTGGAGGTGGAGTAAAATAAAATTGCCATGAAAGAGTTTCTTCAAAATAATCTGTTGTTCTGTAGTTGACCTTGGTAATACAGTTAGTTCCTGTCACTCATGTATAAAATTAACACACATAACATAAGTAGTGTGAGAAACTACGTTGTAATCCTGACTAGAGGGTTGTAATGACTAATTATGTATGCAGGTATGATGTCATCGGTCCATATTGCTTTGAGAATTATGTTGGCCAGGCCACACTGTTTCTATAAGTCAATGACTACTGACTTCTCTTGGTCTGAATCAAAATGAACTGAACGCAACATAAGTGGTGTGAGAATCTAGGCTGTAACCCTTCAGTGAGATGTTGACCAATTATGCCTGTATGTATATATGTATTCAAGCATACTATTCGTATACCATTTGTATTCGACAGTTACGTAATTGATATACAAGATAGGCATACTTCTGCGACACATACTTCTATGAAATTCGTATAAGGGTGTACCTAATCAATGGCAAAACTGCCACCAAGTAAATCTTCTGTTTCAAGAGAATAATAAGCTGTTTTGTTCTGTCAACATTAAGATACTATCAGCTAGCTCTACGCTACTTAAAAGTGGAAAGCATTATGGCTTCCCGTTCTAATGTCTGTTTGTATGTATATATGTATGCATGTAAGCAAGTTTAACCCCCGGAAAAGTAACGTCTTAAGGTACCTGATAGGCGACTATGCTATATACTAGATCTGTAACAAACAAATAGACTTTATATATACATACATATAGCTAAGAGGGTGTGTGTGTGTAAGCATATGTATTATGAAGTAAACAACTGTACCTACATATGCAGCTACTCATACGTTAATTCATGCCTTTCATACGTTTTAAATATCGACAATATCTTCATCGCTTTGGTCATGGCTTGTTCATTAAATTTGTTGTTAATTTCGTTCCTTTTCATATAATTTTTAGTTGTCCTCTCTTTTTCCCCTCCGTTTTTCATTAACATTTTTATATTTAAACAGATTTCTGTTTGAATCGCTCCTCAACCCTCATTCATTAATTCTTATATTATCGCTCTCTCGCTCTCTCCTAGCTCTTTCATGGTCTCTTATTTTATTTCATTTAAATTTTTCTGATTTTTTTCCATTCGTTTTTTGTTTTTTATTTTTTTCATAACAATTTTTAAAAATTGTTTTACCATCAACCTTCACTTATTGAGTTTTATGAGTGTGTTAATTTCATTTATTGTGCTGAGATTTACTCAATTTTTTACCAACACTTTTATAGTCAAGTTCGTTTTTTTTTTTTTTTTTTTTTTTTGCCACACTAAAGACAGTTAACAAAAAAACGCTCTCTTTTAATTGTTCAGGGAGGTTATTTTATAACTTTTTTCTTTCTCTGCTGTGTCTCTCTGTTCTTCTCATATTCTTCATTTTTTTTTTTTTCAAAATTTCAGATTTATTTCGCTTTTTTATTATTTCTTCATCGTTTTTTTTCTTTTTTTTTTTCATTTTTTGTTAAACAATTTGACTTAAATGTAAACCAACAAGAGTGTGTGTGTGTGTGATAGTGTGTGTATGTAATTTGAAAAATAAAGAAAAAATTGAATTTTTATTCTTCGCTGGCTTTAATTCATATTTCTGTTGGATTTTTCTTTTCAAATTTCGCTCATCTTGCCATACCTTTATTGCTCCTGCATGTTTGTCCTTCTCATCGTTGTTGGCCTCTTTTTTTTCCGATTTTTTTTTCTGGTTGTTGCTGTTAATGTTGTCTTGTGTATTTGTCAACACTTAATTGAGATGTCAACAACATATTGAGCAGTTCAATGATGAAATAATTAAATTCTGTTTTAATTTTTTTCGTTTTTTTTCTTTTTATTTTATTTTTAATTTTATTTTTTATTTAATGAATACAAAAAAAGGTACCACAAGCTTTATCGTAGTGCAAACAATTAATTTGTTATGATAAAATCATGAAAGTTGTTATCGACTAGGTTGGCTGTAAAGGGCTGTAAACACATACTTTAATTTATTGGCACTTTTTTTGTATTGAAAAAAGTGCCAATAGATTCCTGATATCTGACTATACTCTCCAGATTCTCGTACAGTATGACTTGCCTGCCATTTCCTTACTCCTTTTTCATATTCTAGATTTATCGATAACTTGCATTGCATTTCGTTTTCCTATTAGCAATGCTGTTGTGATCACAACCATTTGTTTTTGAACGGAATATCAATTCCATTGCATTTGCAATACGTTTCATAACAAATTGCGTTTCTATTTTGTATTGCTGAACAACTGAATATCGAATGCGGCATAAGCTGCTTGCCGTGCAGGGCCTTCCTCTTCGAATCACATGTCACAGGTAACCTGATAATCTGATTCAGACCAAGAGAAGTTAGTAGTCGTTGATGTATAGTGCTCGTCGTTGAAAAAGATTGCCTGGCTAACATCATTCTCAAAGCAATATGGATTGATGACGACATTACAACCCCTCAGTCAGGATTATAACCTAATTTCTCACACCACTTCTGTTGTGTATGTTAATTGTATTCAAAAGTTTGAGGTCTACAGTTTAAAGTCATTCAATTTGAAGAAACTTTTCATGACAATTTTTATTGTACTCCTCAGAGTTTTTTTCCAAAAATCTGCTAAGATATAGAACTCCGAACAAATATTTTCGTCATATTTCGTTTTTCTGGATATATCCGACCTGGGGTCTGAAACGAGGTAGCACGTGTAATTATTCAACAGGCTACCTACTAGACGACGCGATCGATGACACCGTCTACTCAAAACCCCTACCAAACAGTGATTTTTTCGAGTTGTCATGTGAACTGGTGTCGTTTCAAATTCAATAATTTTGTTCATTTATGCCCCCATTCTGGCAGAAGCAGGCCTCATTGCTGGAGATGATTTTTTTAAGGCGTACTTTGTCTGAACGAAGCAACACTTTGTTAGAAAACAATTTTATTATTGCACGTGTTGTTGAATACAATTCATATCACTGGTGACTTCTTGATGATATGGCTGCTTTAGGAACCTTAAATACCCTCTATACTGTCTTGTCTTCCAAGCGAACATGAGACTGATTATTGCTCGTGGTAATAAGTTTCACAAGAGAAATGTTTAAGATTGTAAAGAATAATACATGCATGCATAATTGATCATGACAAGTCTTTAGTCAGGATTAAAACCTAGTTTATCACACCACTTATGCCTGCTGTGTGGAACAGCAAGGCCTACAGACTTTCCCCGACTTTAAAACTGTTCATGTTAATTTTATTTACTCTACGAGCCAATCTATTGACAGGAATTGACGAAGAAATATTTTTGTTTAGCGTTCGCTTTACCTGAGATCCTGGCCTGGAGTCTCACGCATATTAAGTCAATACACTACCTACTACACTACGGCCGATTTTCGATTGGGAATAAATGCCTCGACAAAATTAAAAGACGAGAAATATTGGTAATTTGCGATATTGGATTAGGGAAAAACCATTCTTAATATTCAGGTTTATTGAACGTATATTTTGTTTAACAAAATTCATGACTTTTTAAGGAACTTGAAACTTTTCGTTTGACGCAGTCATAGGTTTCATAAGA
This sequence comes from Sarcophaga bullata, assembly GCA_005959815.1. Lineage (NCBI taxonomy): Eukaryota > Metazoa > Arthropoda > Insecta > Diptera > Sarcophagidae > Sarcophaga > Sarcophaga bullata. Next base: position 13,337 of record QOCX01002136.1, on the reverse strand, counting down.
AGTCGTCTTCTAGCAACATGAGAGTGTAACTACCGTATAGACTTTCAGACCGTATAGACCTCCATACATTTTCCTTTATTTTACTTGATTTTATTTAATTTTCTCCTTTTCCTCATTGTTTTAAAGGCATTCATGTCTTCATTTCCATTTCCATTTCCATTGCCATTTCCATGTAACACAACAAACTTTATGTCTGTGTTGTAATCAAGCTCTTTCTGTCTAACTAACTGAATATCTGTCTAATTGTCAGTCTCGTTTTATGTTTTGTGTTGCCATATCTGGCAATGTAATGATATCATCATTATCAGAAGACCATAAACATTTCGAGTTGTTACGAATGTCATTTAAGATACTCTTGAAAAAACTGGTCATTTGCCAAAACAAAAAAAACAAAAAAAATGAAAGAGAAAATCAAGTGAAATAAATAGAAATCAACGACAAGACAAATTTATATTTATTTTCTACACGTTTAAACAAAATTTCCTCACTTGCTGTTGCTGTTGTGACTAGAGTAGTTACAGAGACAAAGAGTGCCTATTCAACAGCCAAGCCCAAGCCAAGCCAAGCCAAGTCAAATGTGTAGACAAGCCAATGTGCAACTAGACAGCCTTTGCTAACAACCATACAATATAAAGGAGATTGAAGGAATTAATTAAATTTAAATTTCCTTTTCATACTTCTGCCTCATACTCAGCCCCTTCTCCTTTTCCTGTCAAGGACTATATGCATACAGATTTCAGTTCTCTAAGAAATGAGGAAGAATTTTTTTTTTAATTATTTAACGAAAGTTTAACTAGATTTTGAATTTATAAATGATGGCTGGGCTTAAGAGAAATACTAACAATATGCTGTGACCTTAATTGGGTTAAGAAAGCAAACAAAAGCTAGCAAGAGAAGGAGAAAGAATGAGAGAGAAAGAGAACTGAAACTAATGCCAACAATAATCTTCTGATTTTTGGTAAACGTATCTGTGTATTATGGTGTGTGTGTGTGTGTGTGTGTGTAGGCACCACTTGACCAACATATACTATTTAAACACTGTCGTTGAATGATAATATTTTCATAACAATTCTCAGACACACTCCGGCTATATGATGACAAACCAGAGTAAATAATTCAAAGATTTTTTGAGCCCAACAGAAGTGATAATAATGAAACTGAATGCTATTGCTATTGCATAACGATGATGATGATGTTAAGCACTCATATTGCTGTTGTTGTTGATGATGATGATAAGTTTTTAGCTTTAATTTCATCATCATCATCATCATTTTTTGTTTGTATATTTATTGTCATTGCATTGGTTGAAGGCAACTTCAATTATCATTAAGTATTCCATTTTAGCATGAAAATAATTTCAAAATGAAACTCATTTTAACCATCACCATCAGCAACAGCATCGGCATCGGTATCATCATCACAATCACCACCACTAATGTCTCATCACTTTATTAAGCCCTGATGATTATACAATTAAAATGAATTATCACAGGACAATTATCAGTCAGTCAGTTTTCACATAAAAGACAGTCCAACCAGCCTGCAAGCCAGCAGCCAGCTAGCCAGCCGAGCCAGACATATAGAAATATCTTGTGGATGTTTTTATGAAGGCTATATACAACGTTTATAAATAAATTATTACAACCGCAAGTGGGCTGTTTGTAAATTACATAAAATAATGAAATCAAACACTAGAATGAAAAATCTACAATGTGATGTTGAGAGTTAACAAAGCCAGGCTAGGTTAGATTAGGAGAATAGATAACTAGCAGACAGAAATGTTCAAACATATAGGAAAGTGAGATAAATACGTAGCCAACATGAATAAGGGAATTAATAGAAGTACTCAGAAGTGTTAGGAATAAATGAGAAATATAAAAAATTTGGGATGAAAATCTCAATGTCCAAGTGCTCAACTGAAGCTAATACCCCCAGTACTAGAACGCAATTCTTCGTTAGGGCATGGCTATAGAATATGTTCAATTCTGACTTCTCTAACCACAAATCCTGCTGAAAGACGGAATGCTTCTAGTCCTTTCCCTCAACTAGTTTCTCTTCAACTAGCCGTTTCCTTAAAAAAATTCAATTAAGATTCTGATAGATTTCCTCTCAAAACTATAAGTGTTTTCATCATATGCAAGAGCAAGGAAAATAGAGACTCGGCTCCCCCACATTTTCACAAACCCTGCGGATACATGGATTGTTCTATCCCAAATTCATCCTTGCTTATAGGCGCAATTGCCTTGTCAGAAATCAATCAATATTCTGATAGACTTCCTCTAAATGCTGTTAGTCTATCACTCAGCAGGCCAAGGCAAAGACATAGGACTGTTCAACAGGCCAACCCTACATTCCTACAAAATCCTGAATAAAGAGAGGATACTTGCCCTCAGGGCTGATTATCCCGTTCTGAAACTACCCAAATCTTAATAAATTTTCCCAACAGTTTTAGCAGCCATATTCGTTCTAAAACGATCCAACCTGGGCCATACAAATTCTAATATTTTAAAATCATTCCCATTTCGCCATGAAAATTTTATTCGCCTTCTTATTACTTGGGCTGATCAGCCGAAGAAGTCTCCCAAAGCAGACCAGACTCGTATCTTTCAGTAGAACTGCTTTTGCTGGCTTAATTTTAAGCCGGATTGGCTTATTCTCACGAAAAATACCTCAAAACGCACTCTGTGCTGCTCCATAAAGCGTCGTATGGGATCCTCCTGCAGAGTGAGAGTAACCTCGAACGAATATAGTGCCCAGGCTTTGACTAGCCGCGATTACCACCTTATCTCCTGCCTCAATTCATTCATCTCCGAATGGAATACACAACACAATACAAAACCTAGTTGCAACGTAATCTAAACAGCTATTCGATCTACAAACTTCGGTAAAGAAAATAGAGCCTATAAGGCGAACCAGGAACTCAGGCAAAATAGTAGAATATCGCTGAATGTGACAAAGGTTTTCTAAAATCAATGTGAATACTTTTGGGACCTATTAAGCTCCTCAAGTAAAATCGTCATGATCTTTATACGCAATGGCCGATAAAGCAGCAATGTTGTCCTTAATACACACTTTTGGAATGCGAAGTGATGGGTTAATCGTCTCCACATTTTGCATATTCTGTTGGTAGTCGTTTGCGAAGTGGATGTGATTCGCATAAGACTTTTCCCAGATAGCATGAGTTGTGTTCGTTCATTCGACCATTCATACTGAAATGCCAAAACTTACTAAGAATAGAAGAAGTTATCCATTAAACGCAATTATTTGCAGACAAAAAAGTACGAAGAAGTTGCTGGAATAGTTAAGGATTTCGTTCAGGAAGCCTAAGAAAACGAATTGAAATTTTTTTTATCATTTTCAAGTTCATTTTCAGACTTCTTTCTTCATTCACAGTCTCTATATATTCCTTTAAGGAATATTAAAAGACTTTCCTTAACATAAGGTATGTGATAGGGAAGATAGTGGGTGTTTATGGAAATAATTTCTAAACAAATTGTATAATTTTGAGTCTCCGTCTAAATCGACGTACAAATAACAAGACAATTGAAATTATTTGCTGTTGTTTGTTTGTTTATTGTCTGTGATTTTGTAAAAGCCCACATTTATTTATTTGGTATCATATTCAACATTCATTCATTCATTCATTCATTCATGCATTCAGTCAGTCACTCATTTATTTGATGCAGATTCATTCATTTATTCCATACTGACATACGTACATACATACAAACAAAAATTTCTTTAATTATTTGTTGATTTATTTGTTAAATTCAAAATTTTATAAACGGACCATTCTAACCTCTCGGAATTGGAATTTGTTTTTGTAAATTATTAATAAGAATATTGGATAGTCGATATAATATCGTTATTTTTATAATAATTTGCATAAAAAAACATAATCTGTGTGCGGGCAGTCTAAATATTTTTCAAATATTTGTTTTAAGATTTTCTTTGATTTCCATTTTTTCTAAGAAAAAATTTCTGGACATTTTATTTCTAATTCGAGATTTTTTTTTATTTCTTATTTTCATATTTGCATTCCATGACCTTTAGTTTGATTTTTCTGAATTTAATTTCTCGAATTACAAAATAATTGAATGCAAGAGAAAAAAGAAAAAATTTTATTTTCTATCACAAAAGGCAATCAAAGGCAAGTGACTCAAATCAAAAGAAATTCAGCAGCAGAATTAACAAAAATAATCAATAGAGTTGGAGGTAAAATGTAGTTTTTAAACAGAAAATTTAAAGAATTTTTTATGCAAAAATATTTGTTTTCATTTCCTCTTCTTATTTCTTCTTTCTAACATGATTGCAAATAATTGTTGGCGTATGAGTACTATTTCGGTATGTGAAGTTCACATATTAAATAATAATCATACGTCATGGTGGTCAATGGTACAATAGGAATGTTTAGCATATGATGATGATAAACATTAGAGCATAGCTTAAGGGGCACATGCAAAACCAAAATATTTCTCCAAACATGTTGGAGAGCAAGCAAAAGGATCATACTACATACTACATATTTTATGTAAATGTTTTACTGATATTTTTCAGGCAATTTCTCTGGCTATTATTCTGACAATTTTCAGTAATTTTTTGTCCCATTTTTTTTAATTTTTGGTAATATTTTTTTGCAAATTTTTGACAATTTTTCTTACAATTTTCAAGTATTTTTTTTTATAAGTTTTTTGACAATTTTCTTACAATTCTGTGTCTAAAAAATTTTCTGCTAATTCTTCTTAGAATGTTTGTGACAATTTTCTGTTAATTTTGTTACAATTTTATAAAATTTTTCAGGCAAAATTCTGACAGTTTTCCTGACAATTATTCTGACAACATTCTGACAGTTTTTTGACAATTGTTCTGACAATCTTTCTTACAATTTTTCACCGCAATTTTTCTGAAAAGTTTTTTTGACAATTTTTCTGAAAATATTTTGTTTTTTTTTTAACAATTTTTCTTACAATTTTTCGGCCAATTTTCTGCCAATTTTTGTAACAATTTTGCTGTCAACTTTTCTGATTTTTCCTACAATTTTTCTGATAATTTTCGACAATTTTTCGGACAATTTCTCTGAAAATTTTTCTGACAGGTTTTGTTTAACAGTTTTTCTATCAATTTTTCCATCAAGTTTTCTGACAAATTGCTTTTCTGGCAAGTTTTGTTAATTTTGCTTGCAATAATCTGGCATTTTTTAAAGCAGTTTTCCTGATAAGTTTCTAACACTTTTTTCCTAAAATTTCTCAGACAATTTTTTTTAAAATTTTTGACAATTTTTTAAAAACTTTTCTGACAATTTTGCTCCATATTTCAGTCAATTTTTCTAATAATTTGTTATGGTTTTTCTGACATTTAATTCAAATTTTTTTAGACAATTCTTCTGACAAGTCTCTGAACATTTTCTGACAAGTTTTCAAAACTTTTCTTACAATATTTCTCTTTCAACTCTTCTGATAATGTTCCTCATACTTTATTTTATAGATTTCTGACATTGTCAATTTTCTCACCAATTTTTAATACAATTTTTCTAACAAATTTTCTGGCATGTTTTCTTAAAATTTTTTGGACCTTTTTTGAACAATTGTTCACAATTTTTTCTTTACAATATTGTCAGACAAATTTTCTGAAAAAATTTCTTTCACATTTTTCTGACAATTTCTAGGAAATTTTCTGACAATTTTCGTAGTCGATTTTCTCTCGCAATTTTTTTGTGGACAATTTTTATGGCAACATTCAGACAATGTTTCTTAGCAAATTATCTACAACTGTTTTGACAATCTTTGTTGACAAGATTCTAACAATTTTCTGGACAATTATTCTGAGACTCTGTTCTATTTCCAACTCTAGTTATTATTTTTATTAACATTGTTCTCCCTTTAACATCTAATCAACCCTGCTATTTACTCTTCCATGATGTCTATAATTTTTAACATTCCTTTGATCGTAGACCCAGCTATTTAAAGATTGCAAGAGAAAGGATGATAGGAATAAATATCTATGAAGAGTATTTTAAACGCCTCTGTATATCACAAAATATCTTATTTTTTAAGAGAGTATGTAGCTGCCAGATTACTCCAGTCATTTTTGTTTTTGTCTTTTGGTTTTGTCCAGGGAACAGTAAGGAAGAAGCTGTCATGTATTTGAATCTTTAGATCGATCACGAAAAATTGTCTCCTAAGCTTTGGTGTTCATTACCAAATTCAATAATAGACCGCAAAGTATTTCAAACGGACCGACTGCTGCTTTATCGTTTTGTTTGGCATTGTATGTCGCAAATAATTGGTACGTCCAAGCATGACTGTTTCATTTTTGAAAGCAAAAACTTAATCAGCAAGAGGAATACTGTGTTCTATTTCTGGAAATTTGTTTACAAACTTACGTAACTAACAACATAGTAACAAATGTTTTGTTTTCATAAACTTTTTAACTCCACTCCACTTCAATAATAACTGCGCGCACATATGTGTTTAATTTTTTAATTTTTTTTTTTTTTTTTTTTTTGTGATTTCAAGTGGTTTTTTTATTTAAAACCACAAAAACTTAAAACTTAAAACTTAAAACTTAAAACATTTCATTATTCATGCCTCGTACTAAAGGGACGATAACATTGAAGTGAAAAAAAGTGGCCAACAAAAAACAAACAAAAATGAAAAAGAGAGAGAGAGAGAGGAGAAAAAGGTTGTCATAAAAAACAAGGCGGCTAATAAAACTACAAACAAGGCTGATGTTTATTTGTATGCTTATATAAAGGCAAACATGGCACACACCACACACACACACATCTACACATCTATACATTTTTTAGTGCTAGGGCTTCTAGACATAATTAGCTTTACCAACTAAAATTTATGACCTTGCCTTGGCTGGGGACAGGGCTTGGCTTGGCTTGTCATAGTTTGGTATGCCGTGGCAAAACATTTTTGTTTTTTTTTTTTAGTTGCCATTGCTTACAAGGCGCTTTTAGACGATGGAAAAAGTTTGGAAAAATATATTTTTTTTAAGAGTTTTTTCTTTTTCTTTTGAAATCTAGCTGCTGTTGTACTGACATTGTTGTTGCTGCTGTTAAAACAAAAAAAAAAAAAAAAAAAATGAACAAAAGAGAGAAAAGCATTTTTTTTCGTCGCAGCTTTATGTCATTTCAAGTTTAATTGGATTTTTTATGCAAAACAATTTAAACAAAAAAAGCAAAACGCAGGTTTTTCTTTTTTTTTTCTTTTTGGTACGTTTCTTTACAAACAAAGTTTGCCAACCATGCCGTATGGCTCACACATCCATACACAGCAAGAGACTGTTAGAGACTGACTGGAGTACAGCAATGTTGTTTGCAACAAATTTGAAAGAATAAAAAAATGAACAAACAAAACAAAACAAAGGACGTACCGTATGTTGTTGTTGTGATTTGAATTTAATGGCATTACGTACAGCGATTCATAAAACAAAACCTAAGGACACCAGTCATCGACAATGTAATGCAAAACAATTGCCTGAGAACGTTGTTCTGTAATTTATATTCCCATTGTAGCTTTAAATTAAAAAGAAGAAAAAAAATTGAAATTCTTTTTGTTTTTTTTGTTTTGTTTTTTGTTGTATTACTTTGGCTTGTAATTGATTTTAAATGAATTGCATTCACAAAGAATTAAATTTTGAATTTCTTCTTAAGCAATTCTAATGATAATGATGTTGCTGCTGCTGCTGCTGCTACTGAACTTCAGGTAAGTTTGAGATTTTCTTTCATCATTAAATGAATGAAAAAAAAAAACGAAACATTTTTCATGATTTTTCTTTTCTTTCTTGTTATTCATCATGTCTGTCTGTCGGTCTGTCTGCTTGATTACTTGCTGAGCATATGCAATTAGAATTGAATTTCAATTTCGATTTTGTTTGTCTGTTGATTAGAATTGAAAATGTAAGCAAATTGCCATAGTAATGGCAACACAAATACAGAAAAGAAAAAAAAATTTAATGAGAAGGCAAAACATATGCAAAGATTTTATAAATCATTCTCTGATTTTTTAAAGGTGAAAGTTTAAAAATTTTAAATAAAATAAAGAGAGATCGTAAATAGGGTTAGATTTCAACAAGATGGTGAATTTTTGAAGTCTGTGATACAATATAACACACAAGATTCGATACAGAGTTCCTAGGCAACCTGGAAGCAATAGGAAATTGCTTTCTTTATCAAACTGTTCCTATAACATTATGTCATACAGGTTGTCATAGAACCAGCAGCTACAGATCTGTCTCTTATCAACGGCGTTTTCCTTATATTTCATACTCGGTGGTTACATTAACAAGCAAAATTATCGCCTATGGAGCATGAAAAACTCAAACTAAAAAAGTTTTATGGAAGAACCATTGTGTCTGGGAAAGAATGACTATTGAGTTGTGTATTATAAGCTGAAATGGTGTCTGGGCCGTATGTTTTGAAAAGCTACAGTAGAAGAAAAGTTTCAAAGCACTATGGTCGTACGATAACAAATTTTGTTTATTCGGCAAGTGCCGACGCTAGACGGTATGTAGTTTCAATAAAACAATGTCACGAGCTCTACAACTAAACCGATTTTAGCAAGGCTGCAAAGAGAATAATTTCACAATTTGGGGAGCTATTATTTGGCATGTGCTTTCACATGAGCATACCTACACGTATGCATAAGCATATGATGTTGATATATTTGAAAAACAACGTTAATCAAATTATATCTCGACACAGACCAAAATATGCCTCACTCAACTTAAGCGATATGTACTTCAGGAATAAAATCTCGAAGCTGTAGATACAACTTATAGTTCTTCCCTCTCTCTCTCTCTCTAGAAAAGAATTTTTAAGCCTCTCGTTTTCAGATTTCATCAAAACGAGCTTACGTAGCCCTTATAAAGCTCTTATTTACTTTGTTTATATGATTAAAACTGCCAGTAGATGTAAGAAATTCTTCTGAGCCTATATCACGTGAACCAAAATTGTATTCAAAACTGAATATTCAAGATTGAAAATGAACTCCTTTCTATTAAAGGAAATGCTACTTACCTAATTGGCATTTATACATACAATCCAAAAAGTGATGACCATAATCATATGACTTCCCATGCTTTACAAAATAAAATTAATATTACACTAAAACCAGCCAACAAAATACAATCAGCATTAAGATATCTCTTGATAGATAATACCTTTATAAAGCACTTTAACACATGGTTTACTGAAAAGAATAATCCATGGCTGTCAGTATCGGCAGTATAAAACTATTTTGAGAAACAAAAAGCAACGCTGTTTTAAGCTATGCTATGGGCTAATAATAGAGATTTAAGAAAATAGTTCCTTCACTCTCTCAGAAAGACAAGGTGGCTTTCCAGGCAATACTAATAATACAATTATGTTAAGGCGTTTGAGAAGAACTTTATAACTGCCTGCAAGTGCCTGTACGAGCAGTAAACATTAATAATAAGTCATAGAGAATAGCAAACGACTTTGCGTTCTTAAAAGTCAACAAATGAAAAACCTGCAGAAAATAAAATGTTTGAACAGAATTTATTCAACTTGGGTCGCCCAAATTAAAAACATTTCATGACACAAAAAAGCCTCAGTTAAATTTCATCAAAGTCTAGACAGCAAAACAATTAAAAAGATGCGAGATAGTGACGTGCCATTAGTATAATATATTGGCTTATTAACATGGAGGGCAACGGTTCAAAGCCCCCAGAAAAGGGAAAAAAAAGATATATTCATCGGCATCTATCCTCTCAGCAGATTTCTGGCAAAAAACCAATGAGATGCCAATGAAATAATTTTAAACTGTTGGATGATCAAAAGATCGGATTTTAAACTGTACATATCCCGCTTACTTACATGAAATAGGTTTTAAAATCCCAACTGAAGGGTGTAAATCACCACGTTTGTATGAATGTAAGTATGTAAGCATGGAAGTAATTTGTTTTTATTGAAAAGTAATTCATTTTTTTTTGTGTTTTGTTTTTAACTTTCATTACAACACATTCGCCCTGGGGGCTTTAAAATAATTTCCAATTTAACAGCTGCTTGTATATCTCCACCATCTAAAAACCCCATTAACACTTTGATCTGCTGTAATTAAAACTCTAAACTACCTTTCTCTCTACATCTATTGCCACTAACAACTGCTGCCATCACTGATTCAACACTCAATTGTAAATTATTATCGACCGAATGGCCAAAAGAGGAGATATGAAGGGAGAAAGGGGATACACGAATAAAAACTGCTGATAAATTTCATTAAATGCCACAAAACATTATGGCATCAAATTGAAGCCCCCCCCCCATTCTAACAATAGAAATAGAAATTGAGAGAAGAGAAAGAGAGAGAGAAGAGAGAGAGAAAAACAGAAATTTTTTTGAAAATAAATTTACAACCCTTTAGAGATACTGAACTGAAATGCGTGTTGCTGCAATAGTTGCTGGTTGCATTCAACACTTTCACAAAACATTTGCCAAATTGATGAGCAGCAATTGTTATTGTAAGCAAACGAAAAATAAGAGAAAAACAGAGGAGAAGGAGGAATACAATAAAAGTTCTCATGGCTTTGAATTTTTTGCGAATATTTTTATTTTTATTTTTATTTTCTCTCCTCTTTAGTATGTTTTCGGTTTGCAATACAATCGAAAGGAGGGGAAAAAATGGAAAAAATATTTCAATTTATGTTTGCAATCGACGAAAGAGAAACCACTTGGGGCTGTTTAAAGTTTTTAATTTATTTTCAAACATTTTTACAATGAAAGAGAGCAAGAGAGAGAGAGAGATATAGAGAGAGAAAGAGAGAGATAAAGTGTCGATTGGAAAAATATGCCACAGAGAGAGGGGTTGTGTTGAGTAAAAAAAAAAATAATTTCTTTTTCTGAATGTCCTCCTTTTAATTCATTTTCATTTAAAATGTTTTACAGTCATCTCTACTTGGAATGACGATGTTTCAGCAGCTCTTAAAATATACGCAATCTCTAGTGGGTATATCAAGTAGGCATAGCTGTTCTCAGAGCGCTATTATACGCGATCTCTAGTGGGTATATCAAGTAGGCATAGCTGTTCTCAAAGTGATCCTTGCTTGATTTCTGGAGACGTTATATTCAAACGCGGCACCTTTTTCAAATGGTCATGCTTGAGGTGATCATAATCGATCTACTGTTTAGGTAACTGGCAAGATTATAGAGAGATCTGATGCAACTGGAAGAATTATAATTGAGGTCACGCCTGTTCTTCATTGTAAGGTACACAGTGACGAAAATATCGCTTCTGTTAGGACAACATTCTTGCTAATTTAGGTTACATCACGGTCCAACCTGATCTATTCAAACCAACTCTTGCAAGAAATAAAGCTGCCGGATCACATAGATTACCGTAGCTATGTCGCTTAGGTTCCAGAGTCACAAATTTTCAATGCAGAACCTTTCAAAAATAATTTTCTTCAGCGATGAGACTGATTTCGTACTCGACTGATTTCACAAGCGAAATTATTGCATACGGAGCCCTAAAAAACGCAGATGAGTTTGTTGAGAAGCCATTGTATTTTGGTAAAAGTGACTATTGAGTATGTATTATGGATTGAACTGGTATCTAGGCAGTTTTCAAGAACTACTGTAGAAGAAAAGGTTCAAAGCATTATGGTCGTACGATAAAAAAAAATGTTGTTTGTTCGGCAAATGTAGGTTATAAATTAGACGGGGTAGGTAGTTTCAATAAAACAATGCCACGAGACCCACTATGTAACAGAATTTGTCACGGCTAGAGAGAGAATAATTTCATGATTTGGGGAGCTATTATCACGCGCTTTTACGTGAGCATATCTACACTTATGCATAAGCTTATGATGTTGTTTTATTTGAAATCCAACTTTAATCAAATTATAGTCAAGATACAGACCAAAATATGCCTCAACTTTAACGAAATGTACTTCGGAAATCAAATCTCAAAGCTGTAGATACAACTTATAGTTCCTCTCTCTCTCTCTCTCTCTCCTCTCTCTCTCTCTCTCTCTCTTTAGAAAAGACTTTTGAAGCCTTACGTTTCCAAATCCCATTAAAGTTCAAAACGAGCATACATAGCCCATATAGAGCTTTTATCTTCTTTGCTTGTATGATTATATCTACCAAGTAGATTGAAAGAAATTCTTCTGTAGCATTATCCCCGTGAACCATATTGTATTAAACTGAATATCAATGATTAAAAATGAACTCCTTTCTTTAAAGGAAATGCTAACTTCCTATTGGCATTTTTCCCCATCCTTGAGGACCTTTTCATATGACTTCCATGCTTTACAATAAATTTTTTAAACACCCTCACATACAAATAAATGTCATCATACCTTGTCTTTTTTGTATACCTTTATGGGCACTTCAATAAATGTTTTCTGAACGGAATATACCATGTGTCTGTCGGTATGTCTGTCTATACACTGACAAACAAATGATTTCCTCTGAAAAAAAATGAAAAAAAATGAAAAAAATACGGTTTTTCGGTTGTGTATCTTGTTGTCGTTTTTTTAAATTTTATTTGTGATTTTTATTACTTTGTCGGTGTTGTCGGATTTCTCTTTCGATTTTTTTTTTTTTTTTTTTTGAAGTACACGTAGAGAAAGAGAGTTTCAGCCAGCCACGTTTGCTAGTGGGTACTACGGGTTGTCATTGTCGATTTCCTCCAGTTATTTGTCTGTTTGTCACTGTCGTCTTCTTTTTTTCGGAGTACTTGTGTTTGTATTTGTAAATATTATTTTTATGGCTTTTTTCCTTGATAACTGTAAAAAAAATATAAGGAAACAAACAAACAAAAAACGATGCTTTTTTCGGGCCCTTTGAGGCCATATGAATGAAGGCAACACCAGGAAACAAAAAAAAAAACAAACCAGCTGCTGCAAATAAAAATAATTTTTTTTTTTTAACTTATGCCACCTTTCCTCCTGGTTTTACGTTTATAACTCTGATACAGGGCTTTACGTTTGCCTGTGAAACCAAGAAACAGAATAAAATTTTTCGTTTTCCATTCTTGTATGTGTTTCTGTTTCTGTTATTGTTGTTGTTGTTGTTGTTGTTATTGCATTTGTATTATTGTTATAATATGTCAACCATATTACAATTTCTTATTGTCTGCCTTTAGGCGTTTTGGGTGCTTTACTTTAGCTCGTTACGTGTATGTGTGGGTGAATTTGTATGCCTGTTAGGCAATTATCAAGAAGTTATTACCCCTACTAAGATCACTTGCACAAGGTAAGCGTGTGTGTGTGCGTGCATATGTACAGTATACGAGGGTAATTTCTTTATAAGACATTTAATTTCAACTGAAATCTCTTTGTATTTGAAATAAAAAAAAGAATTT
>QOCX01002135.1:0-24678 GCA_005959815.1 Sarcophaga bullata | reverse complement strand
CATTCGAAGCTTAATCATTACTCTGTCAAACGATGCTCACATCTTTCTGTGATCAGAAAAACTAGAGAATTTTGAATTTTCTTCTAGCAATAATGAATCATGCTCAAATCATTTCGAAGTCTTAAACAGGGATTGAACCTTACAACGTCCACCAACACCAGATTAGTCAATATGGCAAGAACATATGCACACAGGAACCTTTACCAATGATTTGAAAATGAAGACTGAAGTCAGTAGCGGTTGCATCATTTTCTATGGCATTTTGACATCATGAGATAGATTTACCATGCGTAAGTGATGTTTTCGAAAATTTGTTCATGGCTGCTGATCTCTTGCGATTATAATGGAATCCAATCTACATCGTTGTAGCATAGGCATCAACACTTGTGCATTACTCATGAACCAAGTTCTCGGTACAGAATAAATTTCTATTTAAGCCAGGGCTAGGGAAACACTAATCATCACACCTCATCAGAGAACTATATTGGCTTCATGCTGATATTTCAATGCATTGACAAGCTGTATAAAGTTAAGTATTTTTCTATCATTAAAATGTTTGGGGCTCATTTTCCTTGGATACTGCTATGTAGACTCTACTTAACCATTCAAAGCTTTCTGACGACTTGTAAGTATTTGACAGTCAGTTTAGTTATTGTAATATGCTGGTCAATTTTAAAATCAATAAATTGCACTTGCTGACATGCCAACTGTAATTAGTCCTGTCGTACAGAACCTGAAAATATCTTATCACCCACTCTCCTATTCTGTCCAGTCTATATAAGGCTTGTCTATCGACAAAGGGTTGGAAGGTAAAAAGTTTAAAGTTTGAAGGATCAGAAATATAGTTTGTGTGGCTAAACGCCTTCTGTGTGGACCATAAGGTGTTCGATTCTACATCTCTTGCCTGTGGATATTAGTGAGCCGCCTTCTGTATACACTTTTTGCCTCCAACTGCAAAATATAAAAAACCCCATAAAATATTACGATATGTTTTCAACTGAAAAAAAAGAAAAACTTTAAATGTCCAATACATTTGGGAAATAACAAAAGAATTCTGATAAAATTATACTCCAAGAAAAAAAAAGAAAAACAAAACAAGAGAAAAAAATGATTATAATGCAAAAATTGTTAGTAAGAGGAGAGAGAGAGAGAGAGAGAGAGAGAGAGAGGAGGCAACAAAGTAATAAAAAACAAAAAAACAACAAGAAAACTTGCAACAAAAATTTATAAATAAGGACACTCACTCACTTTAACTAATTTTTTGATTATAAACATGAAAAGCAGAAAACTCTTCTTTTTTTTTTTTTGGTTTTTTTAAGGACCCCTAAGTAATGAGGCCATTTATCAGTCGAGTTATTGTTGTTGTTGTGTTGTTGTTATTTGTTTTGCTTTTGGCTATTTAATGAATTAAGCAGACCAGCTAAATTGACAGTAAATAACAATTAAGAGGAGAAAAAATGAAGAGTAAGACAAAGATAAAGTGCGAGGGCGTTACCGAAATGACGCGAGCGAACAAGGAAAACGAAAAAACGGGAAGGAAAAAGAAAATTTTATATCTTAACAATGAACACACTGTCCTTTATCCTTTTAAAAAGAACACATCCAGCTGTAGTTGAATCCTGTACAGTTTTCTTGATGCACCAAGGTTTGCTTTTTTAGGTCTCATAACTGTACCATGACAGAGAAAATTTCCTATCAGTTATCTCATCGTCATTACTTCCATACTTAATTGACAATACAACCCTTCAGTCAGGTTACAACTCAGTTCTCCCAAACAATGTATGTTGCAGTGTGATAATTGTAAACAGTCGAATGGTGGGACCCTACATTTATAAGTCGACCGCGCACGACAGATTTCTTGGAGAACCTTCTCGATGCCACAATTTTTTTTACCACCCCCAGAGTCCTTTGTCAGAAACATTTTGTAGAGATATTCTGACTTGGGGTTTTGAACCACATATTATTTTTACAAGTGCGACGACCTCTTTCAACTGTACTTGATCAGCTTCCTTTATTGGTTCTCCCCTCCTTGTACAACTGTCCTCATAATCTAGATTCTTGAGTACAATACAGTGCAGAGAGTTGTTCTGTGATTTCATTGGCATTACTTGCATACTAATTGGGCAATGTACAACCCCTGTAGTGTTTATTTACATCTAATAAGCCATTCATGTTGTGCGTGTTAATTTGAGTGGTGCGACCGTACATTAAATTCGTCTGCGAAAGACAGTTTTTTTGGGAAAATTCTAATCCAATGCCGCTGAGTTTGTTCAAGATGTCTGGCTAGGAGCCTGAACCAATGGGCTTGTCCGTAATAAGCCCGACAACAGGTACAACTAGCACTTTTAAGAGCCAGTATTAGAGAAAGTGGGCCCAGATAAAATATTGAGAGATAAATCAATTAAACGCAGATTTCGTATGACAAGACATTGTCTTCAAACCACCCTATAAGTTCATCAAACTATTGCTGCCACTCCATAAAATCCATCCATATCGACCAGCCCTCGTAATTAAGGGACTAGGTAAGACAGAAGCATGATGTCTCGCTGCCAAGTTACTTTCAATCCAACGATATTATGGTTAAAAAAAAAAATCACATATCATTAATGCAAACAAGAGACCAACAGAAACATAAAAGTAAAAGTGTTGCTAACCAAACTCCACTAGACCAACAAACAACAACAACAACAACAAGAGCAGACAACATAAAACAATACCGCAAACAATAAGAAAAGTTTAAATAATTGCGTCCAACGAATGAAAAAATTCAAAATAAAAACTTCTCTCTTCATAGAAAATATTTCTTTCATTACAATGATTCTCCCTCTCTCTCTCCATCCTTCTCCTGTTCTGTCTCTCCTCTCTCTCAGCATTTCGTCTTTTGCTTGCTCTTGTTTTGTTGTTCGGCTCCCAATACATCTTCCTGAGGGATTCAAAACCGCCATATATTTTTCGTCCACTTTTGTCTGTTTTTGCACAGAATTGCTTCAGTGTATCTTCAATAACTTAATAACGGCCAACAAAGACTAACAAAGGCAACACAAGGCAACATACAAGATTCTTATAAAAAGTGTGCAGATGCTAGGGGATAGAGAAAGTATGAGAGAGGGAAAGCAAAAGCAATTTGCAAAGTGTTAAAAGAAGTTTTATTCTCTCGTCTCTCTGCTCTCCTCTCTCTCCTCCTGCTTTCTCGTCGCCTTTGGCAATATTACAAAAACATGCAGTAGCAGCATGCAGGCAACAGCAAGACTTAACAAAACGTGTCATTAAATAAAAGAGACGAGATTTGTAGAGTCTTTTTTGGTGTGATATGGACTGTGCATGCAACAAAGATCATACAAAAACAAAAACAAAAAAAAAAACAGAAACAGTTTGCAAAAAGAGGTTGAATTGCAAAGAAAGGGCAACACCATTTAAAGCACTTTCTTATTAATGGGCAACATACATATACAAATACAAATGCATTGTATTTTATCCTTTTATACAACTAGGCAACATGGTACAAGTTGTGTTCTTTTCTATAAAGTTTTTTTTTTTTTTTTCCTTCGCTCTGCCAAGCAACTCTACTAAGCCTGTAAAAAATTCTTTAAAAAAATGAGAAGGAAGAAGAAACTTTACAAAAACAAACAGATCTTTTCAATTCATTCTATTCGATTCGTAATTTCGTATTCGTATTTATTATTAGTTGAAGAGAGAAATTGCAAAAATTTGATTCATGAACAAAGCAGTGGACACCGAAAATGAATGAATAAAATGAGCGAATAACAAAATATTGCGTTGTGTTTGTTCTTTGTTTTTGTGTCGAACTCACTCTCTCTTCTGTTTCCGTTTAAATTGAAAAAAATGCCCAAAGTTAATAAGGCCTTGAAGACTTCACCTGAAGAAGAATCCTTTTAATCGCGACAAAGAAATGAAATTACTTCCGTAGCTTACAGAGTTACAATCCAGCCAATATCACATCACTTCATGTTGTGTTGGTATATGTATCCATAATGTCAGAACCTCTGTTTTACATGTGACTCTCCGAGGCGGACAGACTTAAGAAACAACTATTTAATAGAAATTATTTCACTTTTCAGAACATTTGCCAAGAAGATTGTAACTGGAAGTGCCAGAAGAAATTATATTTCATATTGCGTATCGTTCGAGATACTCTGACCAGGTTTTGCTTGCCTGCGGCTCCCGTTTATATAGCCAACATCACTACCTAACCGAACTATTTTCATGTATTGTTGTAATTCTTATTCTGAAATTTTCCCTATTTTCCCCAATCTCCAGTTTAATTTTTTTGAGACCGAACAGCAAATAAGCAGTAATCAGCACACCGCCTAGCGTATAAGCCATAGTCATTGTAAGCATTCTATATCTATTGGTTTCAATTCTACCAGCTATGCATATGAGAGGTCTGCTGTAATCAATGCAAGCTTCATCGTAAAAATATCCAAACGATGGGCACAATAAAACAATACGTTCTCCTACCATCTTCTCCGTCCATCCATTACTACTGCCCTACTGCAAATAAGATTCTTTTGCGCAGTATTTTTAGCGAAACAGTTCTTGGGTCATTTAAGAAGTGTGATTATCCTAATCTTTAGGCTAAGTAGCTGGGGACCAAACTTAAGGACAAAAGGCCAGCATTTGAGGCCCTATCTGTGATACGGCCAATGGAATTTAACCCGGGTATCCCGGCAATTCTCCCTAGAGGAAAGCAACTCCAACCCAAAATAAAACCTATATGTCACACACCATGAATTAGACAGATCAGTCAAAGTTCACGGAAAGTAAGACTCCATCAAAACCTTTTTCTATGATAAAGCAGGCATTGACACAGAGGTGACAAACACAATGCAATACTCTCATCACTCCCTATCAACCCCACAGCTCTGTAGAAGTCATTGTCCGAAGCGTAGCAGCATGCCTATCAAAAAAACTGTCACTCCAGTATAAAGTCCCCTATTGGCTAATCGAAGCTATGCATTTAAGGGCATATTCTTCTTCTTCTTGTTCTCTTCTTGACCATTGTGTGCCAGCAGATCTAGCCACTATTATATGTCCCTACTGTCAACCAATTCAGGTCCTTCTGTAAACTTCATTACCCTACTTTCCTTGGCAAAAAAGATAGTATATTAGAGATTTTTTTTTGTTTGAGACCTTTTACACAGGATGCAAAACTCTGTCGAAGTTGATTGAATCAGTCTAGCAAGTTTCCTACATTTTGTTACCTCAAATACGCCATGATCAATAGCCCACTTAGTCTTTTCTCTAGTGAGCACCGGTACAATGTGGACAATCTCAATCTATGTTATGTATACACTCTCTATAGAACTAATAAACGCTTTACTGTCTGTATGTATGCGTATATCTTTACTTCATATACTGTGATATGCGATTCATTCTACGGGAGGACTTTTCTTATTTTTTTTCATTCTCAATAGGACTTTATTATTCAGTTAGTACAGGAGACAATCTAAGACTTTATTGTTCCGAAGAGCTTGACTTTGCCTCTTGATGTGGATATGCCGATCTATATGACTACTGGGATGACATTCTCTTGGATGAACATCCCCTGGACAATCTATCCAGTATTTTCATTGCAAAATCAGGGATATTCAACTCAATTATATTCAAGATTTTTCCAAAATCATTGCTTCTAGGCTTTCATGTTTCTATAGATGCTCAGTTGCATTATCGCTTTTGCAGCCACTAGCGGGTTGCAACATATCTCAGACAACCATTAGTCTCAGCTTCTTGTTTCTTCTGGTTTTTCTTTTTAGCATTGCACTAACATTTTAAGAGATTTGTTTGTAGATTGGCCATTATCAATAGGCCGTTATAGGGCTTTTCAATAAAACTTCAGGCAATTTTAAGAAAACACTCGGTCAGATTCCTGCTCTTTTTTGTTATTTGCATTGTTATCAACGGAAAATATTAACTGAAGCTCTAAGCAGATAAGCGATTTGCCTTTTTCCTTTACATGATTTTTTTTTTCGAGATTAATAAGCGTCCTCTAAACTATCTTAACATTTGCCAAAATAAGCCATTTTGGTAGAATTTTAGATTCTAAAAAAGTCTTTTCAAATGCTGTTTTTTATGCTTGGGACCAGAAATACGTGATGATTTATCAACTACTGTCACTGCAGTATTTATGGAAGAAGAGTCAATGCTCCCTCGACTTAAGTTTGATTCCGATTAGGCAAAATGTATCTTTTTTTTCGCTTTAAATAATACCGTGGAGTATGACGCGCAAAACATTTTTTAAAACTCTTTGTCAAACATAGTCTCTGATGGTCAATTGCATTATTTTCCTCTCTTAGGATCTCAAGTCAAAAACACAAGAAAAAACGCATACAATGCAACAATAACTGCAGCTGTTGATAAACGATTTTTATTCAAAGCATTCTGTTCGAATTTTTTTTTTTTTTTATTTTTTTTATCATACACAACAGCATTTGTTGCAAGCAAGCCCTAAACAATGACAGTATAAACATGGGTTGCATGTTGATATAATAGAGGTGATAGTAACAGCAGTAACAGTGGCAGTGGCAATGCCAACATTAGGGTTTGTATGCATCAATGAAACGAAATGCAATATCATTTGATTTGTTGTCTTGAGTGTTTATGGCTATCGAGAGCGTATGGAATAGCGAATATTAATAGTGTATGTGTGTCTGTATGAGTGTGCGTGTGTAGTAAAACATTTAATACGATCCATCTACCATTACACCAAAGGGCATTCGCAAATAAACGCACACTTGTGGTATACATATGCACCTTTAAAGCAGCACACTTAAGCATACAACTTAAAACGCAAAGCTCATAAATTGCATGTGAACTGTATACGCATTCAACAAACACGCACACACTAACCCACTTAAAGAGCAGTTATGCTTATATATATATGTACACATACACACATTAGCTGATCTAATACATACATACAATATTACATACACGTACTCATATATCTACTTATAGCATGGATTCATTTGCTGCTTTAAGTTACGTTAGCAGTAACAAGTAATAAAATGTGTGTTCAACACAAAATTGTCATGTAGAAACTGTTGCAACACAACACTGGTTATTTATGTATATGGAGACTATAAGATCGAGTTTATTTCTATATGTGTGTGTGACTATGTGTGTTTCTAACATGGGGTTATAAATATATTGCTGCTGGTTTAGTGAGCGTCTATTAACTGGGTTTGCAACAAATGTTGGGCATAAACTTTAACCAAAAAAAAAAAAAAAAATTTCCAACAAATTACGCTGCAATTTGTTGTCATTTGTAGAAAAAATAAAAAAACTGAATAACTTGGGAAAATTTTTGTTAGAATTTTTGTTTTATTTAGATAAAGTATCTGATTATATACAGGCAGGAGAGACATTTGATATCAGTTAACCACAAGATCCAAGAACGCCCAATATATTCTAAAAAGCCATTTTTTTGCTATAGAGTTTAGGATATCGGCGTCATTGTCAATATTTTCTTTCAGAACGACTTTGATCAGGCCAAAATTTCAGCAGCGAGCTCTGTATGTCGATGATTACCAATTTCTTTTGGTCTGATTTCGATGATTTCAACGATTTATGGTTTCTTTAGAACGACACTATCCCCGCACATCTCAATCAACACATTTAATATTCCGCAAAAGCGTTTTGAAGTGCTGTTCATCTAACGTGTAGGTGATGGAAATTGATCATCGTTTATCATGAGATTTGATTTCGATTGACTTTTTTCGGATTTCCCAAACCACAACGATCTTCAGAGACAGCATAACTTATGCCATCCATCAATTCAGCTTGCTTTATGGGCCAAAGTCTTGGAAAATTGGACAATTTAATGCGCCTTCTCTGGGTGAAGCCATTGGACAGACATTGGATGTTTGCAGATATAAAGCGTTTAATGAAAGACTCACACACTGGTACAAGCTGTTTGAAAATTTTACAAATAATTGTCATAGGAAACGACAAGTGGGAGTATTGGGTAGTGTTAGCATATGATCGCCTAAACGCTCAAAATTTTTTGAACACTGTTGTTTTATTCCCTCTAAAGCGACTATGGCGTCCGCAAGGTATCTGCATCTTAGTAAGGTCCCAACGTCTGACTTTAAAGCATAGTGCTTGTATTTGTGGTCTTCAAAACTTATTAAGTCTTAAGGATTCCATTCTAGCGCTAAATTTGTGAGACTAGAAGAAATTTTTTTCTAATAATGTTTCCATTTTCTCAACTTAATTTGTTTTACTATGGAATTCGCCTTCGTTAAGCTCTTCAGATCCTTATTGCTTATAGTTTTTGTTCAACATCTCTTCTAGTTGATTTGAGGCACTTGAAGATGAAATTTATGTAAGCGTCGTATATTTTAACCATACTGCTTGCATCTTTTCTCTACCACACATCATTTCAGTCCACTGCTTGAAGACATAGATCTTACAATATCTATGCTAACGTTGTTGATTCGCATGGCATACGTACATAATTGCTCATTACAACTCTTTAGTCAGGATTACGACCTAGTTTTTGACACAATTTATGTTTCTAGAGTTAATTTTATATGTGAATGGAATGCCGTGCGACAGATTTCTGAGAAACTTTTCTTTGCAATTTTATTTTATTTCAGGATTTTTTTGCAAGACATTTGCCGAGGGGAAGTCGCCTAAGAAATATTTTTTCATTTTCATTTTGTTGTCTGACCTGGGGTTTGAAACGAACTCTTACGTCTAAGCCAATACACTACCTACTAGACTACGGCGATCGTGGCATTGATCGATTACAGTGATGTTTTCTCGAGTAGAGGTGATTTCTTAGCATAGAAATTAAACAATTTATTAATAACCAGGATTTCCAGATCATCCAGAGCTACTTTTTCAAGTTCTCACTGGCATGTGATTTAACGATATTGGTTTGTTTCTATGTTTTGCTTTATTGCTTGGTCTAGGCTAATAATATGGAAAGAAATGTTCCAAATTCAATGAAAATTTATGGTCCAAACTATATAACCTGTGGAGTAAAGCGGGCCAGCTAGAAGTATGCTGTTTACTGACTGCCCTATGATTTGTTTCTTTATTTCAAACCCGATATGTTGCTGATACGAGTGTGCAACAGATGTAGCATTTCATTACAATACATGAGCAATATTTTATGCAAAAATCATTTCAATATACGGCTAAACTATTTGAAATCCTTTTCTCTTCTGTTTGTTTTTTTTTTTCATTATCATGAATTTTTCCCACCTTTTTCTTTAACACTTCCACCACCAACACCACCATCTCTTTATGTGGCATCATCAGTCTTCTTTGTAAGGCAATAACATTAAACAATGCCATGTGGTCGTCGTTCGGGCTGTGCTTTAAATATTTCCTTTACAGCTTCAGCTACAGCTGACATCAATAGTTTCGCGACATGACATTCCAAGTGCGAAGGAAAAAGGAAAAAAAAAAACGAACGAAAAATATTTTCCAATTTTTCACTTGATTTTGGTAGTTTTTCTCAGCCAATAAGAAAAACCTCAAAACAATTTCTCTTCTTTTTGTTGTTTCTTTTCTTTTTTCATTTTCTTTTTGGTTTTTATGCCTTTTATCCCTTTTGTGTTGTAATACAGTTGGTTGTGCTTCTTGTTTTCGGTGGCTGCACGTTTAACCACTAAACGAATTAAAATTTACGCTGATGATACTTGTGGCATAACGAATACAGAAAAGAAATGCAACAGAAAAAGCAGTGACAGAAAAGAGACGAAAAAGAAAAGAAGGAAACGAAAAAGAAAAGAAACGAGAGAGAGAGAGAGAGGGAGAGAGGAGAGAATTTATTAAGAAGAAAACACTTCATTAAATATGCTGCCACAAAAAGAATCGTAGTGTGATGGTAATGATGGTCCAACGAGTTCGCTGTTGGCTGTGGGGTTAAACGTATGGCTGCTTTGAACTGTTGCGATAAGAGAGTGAGAATCACTCCACTGCCTGTTGTTGATGAGCTAAAGTTAGTGCAGTTTAAAGGACCTCCAATAGTTCTCTGCTTATTTTCTTTCACATGGTTTTGGTTTTTCTTTTAGTTTGTGAAAGATGTTTGAAAGCGAAAGGAAAAACAACTGCGAACTTAAGGGCAAAAACAAGTAAATTTGAAAATACATTCGCAGAAATTATCAGAAGATAAAAACGTGTATTCCTTCAATCATTTCATATTCATTAAAAGCTTTTGGGCAAGAGTAATCGAATGAATGCTGAATTAGTTTCTCAATTGTGCAACTCTTTACAGGAAACGTTTAAAACTGCTACCAAACATGTTGCACGTGGGAGAAGTAAGACTTAAGTCGTCAATGAAGTGTGCAGGTCTTTAAAACATATTTCCACTTCAACTAAAGCATTATTTGTTAAACAAAATGTCTCCCTCTGATCTTCTAATGAAGGACGTGGTGGTGTCAGTTAGCTTCAATGCAGTTAAATCCTGGCCAAGTTTAGACTCTTAATATGCTGTAAGCCACAATTTCGGCTCGGGTTATTCATATAATTTTCTTGAGATTTGATTTTAGGATTCCAATCGGGGTCTTCTGACGATCCAAAGCTTCATGGTGGAGCCTTGAAGTGTATACCCATGGAGCTAAATGCTGGGCAAAGTAGGTTGTGCAATATTGTTTGAGGGTTCTATTGTTTAGTATTTCATCTTGACTGCCTGACCACAGCAGTGTTTTAATAAACATATTGAAAGCAATGTTTGTTGGATGATGGAACTTTTCAGGATGCCAGGATGCGATTAATTCACAATCGTTGGAGAAAATTTTATCATTCAAGAGTTGTTCTTTTATAGGCTTCAGAGCTGATGCAGATCTAAAATGTATTTCGATTCCCACAATTAAACTGAATATTGTCTGGTAGTAAATTGTCTGAAGGCTTATTAGATGTAAAGCCCCAAGTCAGACAACTCCAAGTGAACGAAACGTTAAAAATATTTCTTCAGCGACTTCTCAGCTGGTTTCTGAAAAATTCTTATGAAAATCTTCTCAAAATTTATCGTCCGGTGTTGCTTTAAACTCTAGGTCCCGCCACTCATGTATAAAATTAATACACACCACATATGAGATGGTTGCGGCCCTATGCTCCCTAGAGCTGTAGAAGGAACGTGTATATAACATAAGTGGAGGATAAGATCGGTCGTAGTCCTGACTGAAGTGTTATAATGACCAATTATGTATGTACGTATGTATACTCTATTCAGGGAGACAGAAGGAAAGTACGTAAACTTGGTGGGCTTTACTGCACTGATATGAATAAGAAGAGTTTCTTACGAGCCAATACACTGTTGCAAGGCATGTCAATAGAGTCAGTATTAACTCAAATAACGTGTACAAAAGCTGCTGGGAATAGGAAAAGTCTCCCCTTCTACTCAGTTTCTGGTACTTGCAATGACTTCAAACTTGCTGCCACCTTAAAAAGAACTCCCCAAAATAAGGATTAATGCAACAAACAAGAATTGATAGAAGGTTTGATTCCTACTTATTTGGTCAATACAACCCTTTTGTCAGGATTACCATCTGGATTAACAAGCCATCCGTGTTGAGTGTGTTAATTTTATCCATGAGTAGCACATACCAGCTGAGACGTTGATTAAATCAATAGTAATCACCACATATTTAATTGGCCATTACAATCGTTTAGTCTGGATTACAACCACCCATGTTGCGTGTGTTAATTTTATTCATTTGTGGCGGAACCTCCAATTTAAAATTGACTCTAGACGACACATCAAAGGAAGTTTTTATGGAAATTTCATTTGGCCACAGAGTTTTTCCCAGAAGACTGCTTAGAGGAAGTGCTCAAAGAGTTACAACCTTACTTTTTCGGTCTAATAACCCAACACAAACAAACGTTTATTAAACTAAGGAGTCTTTCTTGGACTTTCGGAATTTGTTGTGGTTGTTCCCTCTAAAACCCCCAGGGAAGACCTCCCACTTTCTCCAAGGTGGGGACCCTCTTTGCCCGCTACAACTTAAACCTTTTCTAATATAACAATTTCAAATACTGCGAGGATATTGTTGACTGAACTCTCCACATTGTTGCTTAGTTTGGACGAAAATTATTTCTTACACAATAACCGCGGGTAATTTTGGGAAAAATTTTTTAACGTTTTTTCGCTTATTTCCTAACGTTTTGTAAGGAATTTTACGTCTGATGTTAAAGGACGTTTTGGACATGGATTGATAAAATGGGATTAATGGGTTTGATTAGAATTTCAACAATTTTCTAATTGGAGGGGAAATTGTTATGGTTTCATATACAGGATAAAGCAGCCAAAAAATTGTACCCTGTAAAGGTACAAAAAAAGGCTTGATTTTAATGGTTGGGAAAAAAAGTCTTCTTTGATGTTTGAGCTTTCCCGAATAAGGGGTTTTTCAACGGGGGGCAATTTTCCCTTTATTCTTCCCCCCAAATAAAAATTATTTCCTTTTGGCAAATTGGCCAAGTCTTTCCCATGTTTTCTGTTTAAAATGCTTCAAAACCTCAAACAGTTTCAATTTAAATTTACCCCGTTATTATTGGGCATTACATTTAAACAGTTCCATTTTAAAAATCAAAAAAACCCACCATGGGGACTATTAAACTACCAACTAACTATGGTGAACTCAAATTCCTTCCCAGGTGTGTTTTCATTAATTGCGATTTTCTGGTGTGGTGATATTTTTTTTTAAAAGTTCATTAAAATTATTTCATAATAAAAAAATATTTACCAATGGGCATAAATTTTACAACCAAATTTTTCCATATTATTATAGAAAAAAAAATTGTAAACCCCAATTTCATCACGAACCACAAAAAATCATTTACAATGCCCAGGGCCCATTATAAAAAGCAACCAATAAATTTTTACATTGTTTCAGTTGTTATTAATTACACAACCACCCATAACTACCATGATCTATTAATGTATTGGGTATTTGGTTTAATTTATTATGTGTATGGTAAACTGGAAAAAAAAAAAACATAAAAGAGTTTATTAATTAAATTAAACAATGGGCTTAAAGTTAAAAATATTTCAAATTGAAAAATAATTTTTTCATCTTTTTTCATCGTCATCATTTGTGTTTAAAAACCCTTTTACTGAGGACTTTTACTGCCACCCGCACACCTTTACCGTTATGTAAGGCGTTGTGGCAAAAGAGCGGGGGGCTTTTGAGGCTTTTTGTTTGGGTTTTTTTTGCAAAGAAAGGGCAAGGAGAACTTTTATAATTGAAAAAAATCTTTTTCCACGTTGGGCTTTTGCCAGTTTTTTTGGGGCCCCCCCACTAGTCAAAAAAGGACCCGCTAATTTTGCCCCACCAATTGCCCTGTATGGCAAGGGCTAAAACAGGCAGTACAGGCAAAACATTTACCACACCCCTCCCCCAAAACAGGAACCACGGCCCACCATGGAGACCGAAGCATGATTTTAAATTTTGTTTTCTTTTATTTCTGGTCTCTTGTAATGTATTTCTACCTTACTTCCCCAGGAATAAATTGCAAAAAAAAAAAAAAGAGTAACTTTTGATTTT
This sequence comes from Sarcophaga bullata, assembly GCA_005959815.1. Classification (NCBI taxonomy): domain Eukaryota; kingdom Metazoa; phylum Arthropoda; class Insecta; order Diptera; family Sarcophagidae; genus Sarcophaga; species Sarcophaga bullata. Next base: position 11,161 of record QOCX01002135.1, on the reverse strand, counting down.
TGGTTTTATGAAGTACTTTTCTTTAAAAAATGCCCAACAAAACAAGGCAAAACCGGCCCACCCCAACACCATTGATTTTTTCTTTTTTGTAAAAAGTCCCTTGTTTATGGTTTTTTGTTTTCCTCTTCTCTCTCTCTGTTAAAATGGTGGCAAATGTGTTTGGACAAGATTTTTAAAAATTAAGTTTTTTTCAATATTCATTAACAAACACCGTTTCATGCAAAAAAAAATTTTTTTTTAAAATTTCCATTGGAAACCCACCCCGGGCAGTCGGAAAAGAAAAAAAAAAAAAACAACCGAAAAAGATACAAACTCTAATTTTCCCCATGGGCGATTGGGTTGATTGGAAAAAGGGAAAAGAGACAAAAAAAGAAAATTTTCTTGTGGCTTAGGGACAGGGAAATTGGAAATTCTTTTTAATGTTCCAAGGCTTTGGGGACTTTCGCCGTCTTAAAGGGGGGAAAAAAGTTGAAAAGCTAAAACAACGGTATTGTTCTTTGGGGAATTTTTAATGATAAAACTTTTTCAATCCATATTCCAAAACCATTTCCAACCCTGGGAAGGAGGCATTGTTCAATCTAAAAGGCGGGGTTTACTAGGTTTTGACTCTAAAACGAGTTAAAAAAACCACACAACATATGCTAATTGAAAATTGAAAAACAAATTTTTGAAAAATATGAACCACCACCATATTATCAAGTTCATAAAGGAATAAAAGCGGGCGCGGTAATTCCCATTTTAATCGAAATGGGTTGGCCAGTATTATTAAGAACATAATTTTTTACCAAAAAGGCTCCCGAATTAAAATGGGCGTAATACGTTACAATACAGATTTTTCATAACTAACATAACATTAACATTTAACAATAAAAGTTCATTACAACACTTCAGGTCCCCAGGATTTACAAGGGCCCTTAAATTTTTTGGGGGGGGAACACAACTTTTTATTGTTGGTGTGGGTTTGGTTTGGGAAATCTAGGAGTTTAAAATCGGATTTTCCGAAACCGGAAAAAATTTTGAGCAAACTTTTTTCCAAGGCCAATTTTATTTCGTTTCTTCAAGGGGGAGAGATTGCAAGAAATCTTGCTGAGAAGGAAAGTCGCCAAACCAAAAAATAAGTTTCTACGGCCATTTATAATTTCTACCGGCCAATATATCAAAATTGTTAACGAGGTTTACGTGTTTTTAAAAATTGATTTCTATTGACATAACAACAAACGAAAACACATTTTATAATACTGTCTCACATTTTAAGGTCTGGTTAATATTTTTAAACCCAGTTTAAGCCAATTCAGTTGAATATTCCCACCTTCGAATAAAGCTGGTTGAAAGATTTCTTTTCTAATTCTGAGGATTCATTTGTGGGCAATTTTAATGTCAGTTTGAAGCCAAGTTGGAAAGCCGCCGGTCTAGTGGGTAAGTGTTGTTCGGCTTTATTTGAACGAAGCGGCCCAGGGTTTTCGATCCCCCGGCCAGACATCAAAACGAAAAATTTTGAAAAAAAAAAATTTTTCTTCCGGGCGGTCTTCCCCTCAGGCGGCAGATTTTCTGGGCCAGAAACTTTTTGGAGAGTAAAAACCCAAAAAAACTGCCAGTGGTAATTGTTTCTTTCAAAAAAAAAATTTCTGTAGTTCGGAAGGGGTCGACTTTTTGTAGGTTTTTTCCCCGCAACTTACATGTATAAAATTTACAGGACACCAAAACCCTAAAAAGTTAGTGTTTGAGTGTGAGAAGCTATGTATGTATGTAGCAGTTAAAGCTTCTCCTATACTATAGTTAGACTATGGTTCAAACATAATTCTGTCAGAGAAGTTAAACTAATTAAATGTTTGCACGAATAATAATCAGCAATTCCTATCTTCCAGGAACATTCTTCTTAAAGTAATTCTCCTAAGTTTAAAGCATTTATTTCAATCTCCTTTTTATTCTTACAGCTTAATAAGCAGCTCTTAGTATACTAAACCAGTTTTCTTTCTTTCATTAGCCTTACCTACCTACCTATCTATGTAGGTAAGTAGGGTTTGAAGTAAAGGAAACCAACCAAGGGTTTCACCACTACAGATATAAATCTAAGTCATCTGTAGGCTTGCTGTACGCTCACCACCAGGAATATCATCTTACTTGCTATAGAAGTCTTTATCTTGTACAAACTTCCGTAACTTCTTCCAGTACATTCCTGTGAGATGAGTTATTTCTGGTACAGTGTTATTTTTTAATTGTTGTGATCTCAAGTTTACGAAAGCCGAGCAGTGAAACAAAAAGTGCTCCATTGTTTCGAAGTCATCTAGGATATCCTGCATTCATCATGTTCTGCCTTGCTAATACTGTTCAATTACAAATGTGTCCCATGAATACCATCATCAGCGTACTAAACTCGCTCTTATTTAGTCTTAAGGTTCATGGTTCTATCCTCATTAGGACCTTCCAAAGTTTTTTTGTAACTCTTCCTTCTGTTCCATTACTCCACAAAGTCGATGGAACGTTTAAGCCACTTTCTCAATTTGATCTTCCACTGAAAGGCATTAGGTTATCCAAGTTATAGTAAGTAGTTCTCTAGCTCTATTAGCCTCTATTATTCATTTCAAATCCTTTTGATGAATAGGAATCTATTTGATGCGTTCTTGAATTGATAACAGCCAGGAAAGCTTGAGTTAAAGTAAACAAGTGCAGATTAATGCTGGCTTTGTGTGTATTAATATTTCTCTGTGGTGGTGAGACTCAGAGATTTCACAAAGAATTCAACTATTCTAGACAATGGCAGACACAAGCCACAACGTCTACTTCCATACGCACTCGTTATCAATACGGATTTCCTAAGGCTAGAAATAGAAACAGAAAGTTTTCGTAGACTGGTTGGTAATACACTAGCAAATTAGGCGCGAGAACATGGTTCAAATTCCACATACAGCCATCAGACATCTCAAACGAAATGAAAGATGCAAAGAACATTTCTCCCACGACTTCCTCTCAGCTTCTGGTAAAAACTGTGGGAGTAAATAAAATGGTCATGAAAAAATTTCTCAAAATTTCCAAAAACTCTTTTCGTTCATAAGATGATCATTAAATTTAGATTCCGCCCACTCATATAAGCTTGAAGTCGCCGTAGTCTAGTAGGCAGTTTGTTGGCTTATAAGGTGTGAGGCCATGGTTCCAACCAAGCAATATAAAACAATTAATTTTTAGGGTACATATTCTCAAGCAGATTACCTGGCAAAAAACTGGGAGAGTAAAATTAAATTGCCATGAGAAGTTTCTCTAAAATCTTTTTATTTCGAATCATGGATTAAATTAACATACTCAACATGCATGGTGTGAGAAGTTAGGTTATGATCCTCTGACTAAGAGTTGTAATAATCAATTCAGTAGGTCATGATCCAAAAAACAGACCACCCAACATCAGCATGAGGAATGGTAAAGACTTACTAGACTTGCATGAAACCTTTGCTGGGCGGAGACTTGCTAAAGGCGGAGACGTGAGTTCTTTGCTGCGTCAATAGTACAACTCAAGTTTAGGAATTTAAAGATTTATTCACGTTTTTATTTTTCATTTCAAACATTTTCATTCGTGAACCATGCTCTAATGAAAGCATCGTGGAAAAAATTATTTTTTTTTTTATGAAAAGTACAGGCACTCTTTACATGAAACTTTATTTCAATGAGTTATTTCGACACCTTAATTTACTAAAGTAAATTCCATAAATTTGTGTCCTTAATTAAGCTAAACTGAGTTACAAATTATGAAGACATTTCGTTGAAGGGCAATAAATTTCTTGCATTACTGGTAGGGCGAGAGAGAAGCCTCTTTCCAACGGTACTCTTATGAAATGCTTTCAAGCTGTAAAATGTCAAGAAAATTCCCTTCATTTTTCGCAGACAAAAAAGGCAGACAATTAGGCTGGTACAACAAAAGTTAATTTTAATTAAGACAGCAAAAAGGAAACTGATTTTGATTTCTTTTGCAATTCCTTAAGCTTTTAATGAAAATTTCTTTTAGTTTTCTTTGTCATATTGAAGCAATTAATTGATTGATAATGATTTATAAAGGATTTTGAAAAATATTTTAATTAAAGATGGAAGCAAGAAATTTGTTCCATAATTATTTGCAATTAAATGTATCACACCATATTTTCTTTTTTTTTTTTTTTTTTTTTAATTCAATGCCATTTGCCAATATGTACCCGACGAGCCATAACATGACAAAGATATTGTTTTTCAATTTATTGATTCTCTCTCTTCTGTTCTTTTGTTTTTTTTTTTTTTGTTTTTTCTGTACAAAAGTTTAATTAAAAACTCACGTACACAATGGCATGGGGGATTTAATTGTTTCTAAGGTCGCGAATGCTACTCTACTGTACTCTACTTTTTCCATTTTCCAATTTTCCATTTTTTTCACAATTTTTTTTCATTCGGTTTTTTTTGTTATGCTTCCACTCCCGCTTTTTAATATTTCGTAATAAAATTAATACACAGGCAAAATGGAAGCATTTAAAGCGAAAGAAAAAAAATTTTGTGATTTTCATTAAAAGCGTGGATAAAAAAAAGAAAAAAAACCGTGGAGAAAAAATCTTTACAAATTATTTTTCATTGACTGTTTCGTGTGGACTTAATAAACAAACAGCAGCCATGATGGTGGTGGTGGTGGTACAAGCAAAACAAAAAAAAACAAAATAAGAATATCCTTTCAATTGTTATAAACAAATTTAAAAACGTACAAAGCCACCCAAAAAAGAAGTGCAAAGTTCACACAGCACACCCCACAACCCCAAGCTTTAACAATTCAATCTCCATTATTCGCCATTGTGCTCTGTGTCTGTGAGTGTGTGCACAACAAATAATTAAAACCGTAATTGAGATCAGACTACACAAACAAGACAAACCAAACCAAATTAAAGGGGATGGCCAACCAGTGGGTAACAGAATCAATACAAATATAAACAATAACTACAAATTGTTGTGAAACAACAACAACAACAAAAGAAAATTAAAATCCAATTAGCTTAGCATATAATGGCAACAATTATAACAACAACAACAACAACATCAACAAAATAATTTACACATGTAACCCCTATCTGCCAATACTTCTAACAATAATTACAAAGAATTACTAAGGGGAAAAACCCCACCTTTAATTATATTACCTCCCCTACCATACCCCACGTTTACCTTAATACAATCCATTTCGTTTAACTTTCTTTTAAGGATTCCTGTACTCAAGCGTCCTTTTTGTTAACAGACGCTATAAATTTCAATTCCATAAACTTGTTTAAATTGTGTTTTTTTTTAAGTTTTCCTATCTTCATTAATAACCCCGCATAAGAACAATTAAACCAAACAAAACGAGAATTTTTAGCCATCACGATGGCTGTAATTGTAGAAATTGGTCATAAACTTTATTTAAAAGCCAAAACAATAACTGTTGTAACGCATTTTAATGAGGTCTGCTATGCTTTTAGGTATGGCAGGACGGGTTTTTTGAAGGCATTCTTACTTATCTATTAGATACAAAAGGGAAGCAATAAGAATCTTCTTATTAACACTGCAAAAAACGTTTAAGAGAAGCCTACAGTCTTTGATAAAATAACAAAAAAAAATTGATACAGTCTCTACCACTTAATTGATTGCTTAACACTTTTTAGTCGGGAATCACAACTTTTCTGCCACAACCACTTATGTTGTGTGTGTTAATTTTATAATGAGTGCTACATGAGTGTCAGACCTGCCAGTTTCAACGGTCGACTCGAACGACATATTTTTAGAAAATTGTTCATGGCAGTTTTATCAAACTCTCTTGCAGAATGTATGCGAGGAAGGCGCCTAAGAAATATTTTTTCAAATTTGTTTTCGTGGAAAGTGTCTGTGCTTGATCATGGCCTCCGTCAAAATACGCCAACACATACCTACAAGAAACTGCGATTATTAACTTATTACTGTTAAGATTGTATCGATTCAAGCGCTTTAGGTCATGATTGCTAACCTAGCCTTGTTGCATCAACCATGTTGTGTATGTTAATTTTACTACATCATACACCAGACCAACAGTTTGGGAGTCGCCTACCGAACGATGTACTTTTATGAACATTTACAGTAAGAATGTCGCCGAAAAAATGGTTTTTTCTCATATATTCATTTATATTCGAGGTGTCTGAATTGAGGTTTGATATCTCATAGTTTGTCGTCTCTAATCCAACAAAATGACTTCCACATATACTGAACAGTAGCCAAGGACGTATCACTGTTCATGTATATTTGTTTGCGATTTCAGCTTTTCGACGTGGGACGTGGGGGAGTATAAGGGTTGCAACTACACGTAAATGTCATCTAGCAATTCCCATTGTCGTTAGAAGTAACCATCTAACTTCTGGGCGATATTGAGTGAATCAATCAATTTAAATACACCTACAATCTTAATAAATAATAAACGTTTGTCTATATTCCCCAAAGCTGGAAGCCTTCAAATCATAATTCAGCCTCTATATGATCGTGATGTATTCTAGAAGGCTCGAAGAATCTCAGTCGCGTTCTGGTAAGCTAAGTCATTGAATGATTTTATACAATACAGCCGGATTCATGTTCATCCAGTCATATTTGATTGTTTATGGTATAACCGGCTGTAGTACATTTCGAGCTAGGAGCTGCTTTATTTATTCTGCGCCATGCGGATCTATTGTACTTCCCAGGATTTCAAGACATACGTAATATCGATTGATCTTGTACTGTCTCTTCCAAGCTGATGCCCTCGACATACATGATCGTGTATTACTAGGATAAAACATCTTAACAATCATTCAACTCAACTTTCACAATTAAGGAGAGTGCCGGAAAAAAATTTTGACATATTGACGATTTTTTTTCTTTTTTTTTGTGTTCAATTTTTAAAAATTGGCCAATGCAAACAATTTTAAAATGAAAATAACCGGTTTTTATTAATGTATATTTTTGTTGATCAATGTATATCTTGTTTGACACTCACTGTATATAAGGTATGCTGTTCGTGTTAACAATTTACATATCTCTTTGTCAGGCCTTATATGCGCCAAGTATTTCCTTTCTAATTCTCCTTCTCAGCCAGCGACTTACTACCTGCGTTTCTCAACCGTGCGTCATGAATATATTTGAGGACTTGCAGTTTAAAGTCGACTACGAACAACAGATTTTCTCAGAAGTTGTTTGCCAGAAATCTGACGTAAAGAGATATTGTTTCGTATTTTATTTTGTTGAAATGTCATGTACCTGCCCACAGCACTTACACCTTATGCTGACAACGGCAACTTTCAGGACGGTTTATAAGCTCAAACCTGCGGGGGGGGGTTATTCACTGGATAGTCTCTGATACATGAATCAGATCTCCACGTGCTTTGTTGTTTACCAACAAAAGTTTCAATTGCTTTTAACCCAGTTGAGTTTGAGCAAAACTTTCTCTTTTTTTCTCTTCGTAGAACATACTTTTCAACATTCGTTCTCACTCAGCTGAAGAAGAGTTCTGACCTCCATCAATGTAAGCTCGACTTCTTCGCAAGCTTGTTTTTTCATATTGGTAGAGAATTTTCACATGATCTTGAGACTTTCTAACCTATTCAGTGATAAGGTTTTTATACTCACCCTACTTATGGTAAATCCTGATATCTTTTATGGAATTAAACCACGTTTTAGCAAACTTAAAGATCTAACCAAAATATTTATTGTTGTCTGACAACATTTCGAAAGTCTTTGTCATCAATTTGTTTCTAAAATATCTCTCGTTTGCACACTGAAGGATGGTATATCAAATGGTGCTATGACAAGCTCTTAAATAAGGCTGTTCTGCTGAGGGACAGCGTTATAGAGAGAAATGTTGTTAGAGAACAGCTGTCGAAGCCTGGCTGTAACAACCTTTAAGACAGATTAAAGCCAAGCCACCTTGTAGTGATGTATTGTAGCTGCAATAAAACTCTTTATATTAAAAAAATAAAAGAAATGTAGAACACATATACATACATACATAAATACATACATGCACACATGAAGAGAATGTAAATAAATAATGAGGCACTAAATGTTTGGCTTTTACTCGATTGTTGTTTCCACAAATTGCACGGAATTTTACATTGCACAACCGAAACAAATAATAGGAAGAATGGGAATATAAATGGGAATATAATAATAGGAGTATATATGGTGACGGTATGTATTATGTACTGTATGTATATGAGTATATGAGATATATGAGATACAACATTAAAATGCTAGTAAAACTCCTTTCATACCACACACACTCATAGTATTTTATCTACTTAAATATTAAAATAAAGGAAATGCATTTGTTTTTATATAATATATGTATGTGTGTGTGGGTGTATTGTATGAGAGAGTGAGCATATTAAAGATTTCTATTTCGTTGTTTATATATTAACACTAACAAACTATTCTCTTGTTCTTCGTACTTTCTTCTTTTTTTTTGCTTTACTTTCTCTTTCTTTTGTTTTGTTTTCTTTTTTTTTATTGTGTTTTTATGAGAGCTATTTCCCTTTAAAGTGTTATAATGATGCACATGCTTCCTTCTTCTTTTTTTTCTATTGTGTGTTCCTTAGTTTTCTTTTTGTTGTTGTTGTTGTTGTTGTTTTTATACAAGTAATAATATTTTTGCAAGTGTTTGCTGCATGTTAAGAAATAACAAACTCATGCACATGCAGCAATTTAACTGCTGGGGTGGGGATTTTTTGGTGGTTTATGCGATGCCGTTTGCTGATGGTATGTCAGCTATGGGTGGGTGCAGCAGCCATTTATTTAAGCTGGCTTTTGTTAGTTCAGCTGCTAACAACCAGTACTGCAAGCGGTGTAAGAAAATTTTTTAATGCATCTGCTTTAGCATTTACTGGAGTTGTATTTATAATTTATGTGTGTTTTCTTGTTTCCTTGCTTTTTTTTCTTTTTTTTTTTTTGTAATTTCTTTCATGAAAATAGTTCTCTTTTATTTATAAAGATTTTTTTCTTCTCATACAATTCCGTGCAACATGTGCTTTTCTAAATGAAAGTTTTTTTTCTTAATGCACCGCAAATTTTAGTTGAAGTGCTTTAGTAATAACCACCTTGGCGGCAAAACGTTAACATACGAATCAAGGTGGCAAGTAAGAAATTCCTTTTTAAAGTTTCTCATTCTTCTTTCTTTTGCTGTTAAGTTTAAAATAAGTATTCTTTTAATATTAAAAAAAAAAAATTAAAAAATACATTGGATTTCTTCCTAAAATTAAGTTGATATTAGGAAAGTCAAATTTTTCTGTCATGTTACGAAGACAGTATAGCACTAAAGGTTTATCTTGGAAAAAAGATAAACAAGCAATAACAAAATATAATGAAACTACGAACAAAAGGAACAAAAATTACAGAGAAAGTAAAAAAATTACAACAACAAATCAGAAAAAAATATTCTAGAAGTTGACAGATTGGTTAATTCAGCAAAATACACTTCTGAGTAAAGGAAATACTATTCTGTTCTTTACATTTGTCATCAATCACGCCTTCAATAAAGCCGAGACCAATAACTTTTTTTTTACTTTAAGTCAAATTTGCTCGAAAACTAATGCAAACTATTATTCAATTGGTCACTTAACGCAACTGAATGGATCAGAAAAGCTCTTAGGGTATCTATATCTACCTCTGGTATGCAGAAAATCACGTAACATTTTTTGTTAATAAAGCTCTTCTCTAGCATGTTCAAGCGTGTTTACAAGAAACAGTAGGACAACTTCAAGGTCATAGGGCTTCAAATGGAAATAAGTTTGAAAAATTCGAAAAATTTTGTGCCAACAGACCTTTATGAGGTAGATATGCCTTTCAATCACAATTAACAAAAATTTGTTATGAAAATGGAAATGGTGTAACATCGCTAACATTAAATGTTAAACAAAAGGTTCAAAAAAAAACAACGGACTTGTTGCCCGATTAACAAATAAACAAAAATAAAATAACAACATCAATTAAGGAAAAGGGATAAACAAGTAAATGACAAGCAACAACAACACTGCAACAACGAACGTAAACAAGATACAAAAACAATGTAAATGTTAACAACGATGTTTACATATAGAGTTCTCGTGAAAGCGAATACTCGAACCTTCGCCTACGAGAACATTCTTCAGACTGTTTACTTCGCTATATAAAAGGCAAGGCAAAGCATGCAGAGTAGGAGCTTAAGTTCAGTCAGTCTTGAGTGAATATGCGTTGCGTATGAAGTAAGCAATCGTAGTTTGAAGATCTCCGTTACAAAGATCTACAGAAGAATTGTGTCGTAATTGTTATTGTTTATCGTAAAGGGCATGAACAAAGGAATAACAAATAAAGGTATTGTTGTTGTTAGAATCAGCTGTGTACAGTGGCACACAAAATTGTGCGAATAATAAAGAATTTAATTAAAACTGAATACAAACTTATTTTTATTTTTCATTTGCAATCTACAAGCTCATATTTCAAACGTTTTTAAAAGGTAGTAACGTAACAATATATTATCCCAACGATTAGAGCTTAATTACTTTAATATGCATATGACCAATGTATTATCTTGAATTGATGCTAACGTTAAAGCCGAAAACGGCTCAAATATACTGTCAGTCAATAATTTTGTGAATTTTGTGTTTGGAGGCCAATATAAAAAAGTTTTATTTTTATTCATGGTTGATTTATTTAAACAAAGATGCTTAGAACTTGTTTTAATTGAATTCATGTGAAACTATATTTAATCATACAATTTCTCTTTTATTTTCAGGTAAGTTTTATTGAAAACCAAATGACACTTAAAATTTTGTGGTAAGTTTTGCCAACAGAAAATATTTTCTTTGAATTGAAATATATTTGAGTGCAGCGTAGACCAAATGCCAACTTATGCGGTTTATACTGTGTTTGTAAAAATGTGTTTATGGGAACTTTATAACGTCATTTTAGAACCTCTGTTGCTAAAGCCAGCTGAAGCTGATGATCCTTCAATGGTCTTTTTCATCTGCTGTTGTCATACTTTAACAGAAGTCAACGGAAAGTGTACAATCATTTGGTTTTCGCATGAAAGAGTATATTCGTCTTAATACTCTGTGGATCTGGGGATTTAAAATAACATTTTTGCTAATTTCTACAATTTTAGTAACCTTGACTACTTTTACTACTGTTTACTTAACTAATGGTTACTCTTCTA